>VWZG01006602.1:408094-455168 GCA_013396735.1 Grallaria varia
CAAATTAATTCCTTGACTGCTGCATGAAAAGCCTTTTTTTTTTTTTAAAGATAACAATTTTTAAATCCCCCGAAGAAAGTTATTCAACACTGCTAGTCTTTAAAACTTTCTTATTTGCTTACATGTTTATGGGGTTTTGCCAAAACAAAATATCATTATTCTGTAAAACAATGTTTTGAATGTCTGGACAGAAATAAATAGGACATAGCCATTATAAAAGCTCTTGTGTTTTGTCACTACTCAATTAAATGTAAATCATTTTCTCCATGAAATTAATTAAGATAATTATGGCATATCTTCACTGAAATGAATAATCATTTAGCTATAATCCAGTGTGTTCCATTAATCTTTTCCAGTTCCCAGACATTTCTGGGGGACAAGGAGTTTCCATATTCATGTAGTATTTTACAGACATGCATGAATACACTCTGTTCTGTGAAAGGTAAAGCCAATGAAAACATGCTTAAAAATTAGATCTTGGGGTGTCTTTCCGTGGAAAGTTCTCAGTTGCAAATTTTTGCAAAAACGGGAAAACCACATCCCAATTACATTATTATGTGGTTTCCAGTCACCTGAAAGACAGAAATAGAGATCTCTGAAAGTGAGAGAGAAAGTATGATCTCTCAAGGCACATATCTGACTTCCAAACCATCCTATGATTCTGTGATTTCAGGGGAATGTGTTCCTCTGCTCATTTTACCTACATCAGAAACTGGGCACAGGGGACAAAAAGTCTGACTGCAACGACATAGAAGCATATTTTAAAAACAGAAAGATTCTCTTTCCGATTTCTTGAGTTCAATATTATTGAATTTTCTTTCATGGTAAAAATCATGGCCAGGTTTGTAAATAATAATTTTTAATAAGCCACAGTGTCAGTTAGGCTCAGAAGCTACTTAATTATATACTAAGAGCTGAATTTTGATCTCTTCTGCATCTAGTAAAATCAGTGATGTTGATAGACATATTGGTATGAGACGATTTCACTTCATGCTGACAGCCGATTACAATGAAGTGCCTACTAAGAAATACTTTTAGCAAGTGTTGTATTTATAACAAAGATACATTGTAGATACATTTGATTTATCCTTCAAACCTGTTTAGTTTTGTCACATAACAGCCATACTAAGTGCTGCTCATTAAAAGCTGCTTCTCTTATTTAACTTAATACAGTGATTACTTTTAGTTTTACCCTGAAGTCTGAATTCAAACTTCTAAACAAGCGAAGGCTTAGAAGACTTTTACTCAGAGGTAAATAAAGATTATGCTAAGAGCTCAGACAGCATCTCTTGGATGACACTGTGAATGATACATGCTGGCTCTGCAAGGAAACAAATCATGGTAAAATGGATGTGGAATGCAGAACAAAAAGAAAGGGACAGGTCTGTAATTCATTTTATAAAATAAAACTGCCTCACTGATACAAAAGCACCACAGCTGCCAAGCTCCTTTTGAAGAACAAATGTTGAATGATTCTCTAACCTTGTCCCTGCTCCATTTGTTTCATCTGCAGCAAGAACATCAGGTCCAAAGGTCTGGACAGCTTAGGGTTTTAGTCTTGAAAGAAGCAGTGGCCCACATTTACCTCTACATTTAGCTTTGCTTTGTTTTGTGCTGTTGTTACAGAGCGGCTCTGACACTAGCCCTGCCAGCCACTCAAAGATCATCCAAGAAAAGCCCATCTTGACAGAGATCCTGTGAAGCAGCTCCTGCTTGCTCTCACTCTCTCAGGCATGGTTTGGACAGAGAATGACACTTCAGCTCTTGACACTTCAGCTGTAACCCCTTTCATGACCACTAACAAGATGCACCTCACCTTTCATCCAGGAGGCACACTAAGCTGTCTTCTGCATCTGAAGATGCCTTAATTAAGTCCAGCTGCAGACAGAGTAACAGATTGTTATATGTCCCCTTAGCACGAAGAAAGGATGGACCCCTCAGCAGACAGTACTGCTAGTGAGCCACGCAGCAAGGACAGAAAAATGGAGACAAAGGGAAAGACCTGGATAACTGTGGTGGGGTTGCCAGGTAGCCACCAGAACTGCTCTGTCACTACCCTCGTGAGCTGGATGGGGGAGAGAAAATATAACAAAAGACCCGTGGGTAGAGATCAGGACAGGGAGAGATCACTCATCCATAGCCATCATGAGCAAAACTGAGTCAGCTTGGGGAAAATAAAGTATTACCAAACAAAACTGTGTAGGACAATCAAAAATAAAACAAGATCTTAAAAGCATCTCCCCCCACTCCTTGTTTCTGCCTGGGCTCAGCTTCATTCCTTAATTCTGTACCTCCTCCCTGCAGTAGTGCAGGGGTACAGGGAATGGGGGATGCTGCTGCTTCCTCCTCAGGGGTACTCCTCACAGTCTTCTGCTGCCCCTGCATGGGGTCCCTCCCACCAGGTGCCCTCTTTAAGAGGGTCCAGCATGGCACCACTACGGGATCACAAGTCTTGTCAGTAAAGCTGCTTCAGTGTGGACTCCTCTTTCCACAGGTCCACAGGTTCTGCCAGGAGCCTGCTCCACCACAGGCTTCCTACAGGGTCATAGCCTCCTTCGGTCATTCATCTGCTCCAGCATGGGGTCCTTCAGGGGCTGCAGGTAGATATCTGCTCTCCCATGGACCTCCATGGGCCGCAGAGGGACAGCCTGCCTCATCATAATCTTCTTCACAGGATGCAGGGGAATCTCTGCTCCAGTGAATGGAGCACTTCCGCCCCCTCCTTCATTAGTGACCTTGGGGTCTGTAGGGTTGTTCCTTTCACGTATCTCCGTCCTCTCTCTGAGGGCTGTTTTTTTCCCATCTTAAATCTGTTATCGCAGAGGTGCTACGACCATTGCTGATGGGCTTGGCCTTGGCCAGCATCAGGCCCATCTTGGAGCCAGCTGGCATTGGCTCTATTGAACATAAGGGAAGCATCCAGAAGCTTCTCACAGAAACCACTGCTCTAGCCCACCCACTACCAAAACCTTGCCACACAAACCCAATACATCAACATTTGTAAAAGTATGTGTAGGTAAGGAGCCATGAGAGAGGCTACAGCCCATCTAAGAAAGAATACCAGAGACAGAGGAATAAATTCATGCAGGAAGTTTGCAGACATGATGTAAAACAGGTAATGGAATGACATCTTCTTTTTCCTTACATTACACTGGCTATCCAAGGCAAGGCTGCCAGAGAGGCATAAGATTCCATAAGACGAAAGGTTGATCAGATGCTCAAGGAAGGCTGCCATAAAGGAAACTTAAGAAAGAGGGTAAAAACAGCTTTCATAAAACAGTTTTTATGAGTAACCACTAGACTTGCATTTGCTAAGCAAAGTATGAGGTATTTTCCTAACTAAGTCAGAAGGTCAAACAACTCAAGTCAACAAAGAAATGGTAGATTCACTCTGTGACGCGAAGGTAAGGCCTAGGTGAATTATCATAGACAAACTGCAGCCCTTCTCTTTTACCAGTACATCAGGCTACCACTGATGATCAGACAGAAATACAGTGTATTTATGCCATTACCATCACTCATCTCTGACTTGACTTGACAGACATATGACTGACATACAGACATATCGGCCAGCCTAGAAAAAGGAAGGGAGGCAGGTGGCCTGGGGAATTGCTAATGTTTCTGCATAACACAGAGAAACTTGAACAGTCCTGATACATGCACAGGGAAATATGGCAGGTAAGAGAAGTGACTCAGACTGCTAGAGCTAGAAACTGTCTATAGAAGTAATACCCAGTTATCCTTTGGATGCTAAGCAAATGACAAAATGGATGTGATAGGATTTCAAGGGATTTGAGGCCAGTTATTTCACTGATTGATAAACCTTGATAGAAGTGTCAACTGCAAGAACCTATTACAGACTGCACATTTCTGTTTTAATATCAACTGAGGCAAGAGCTGCTATTTGGACAATGGTTCTAATGCTAGGCAGCCTAAGAGAATCTGAAAGCAGTATGTTCAAGAGTCCATAGCATGTTCTACTGGCTCCAACTAACTTCTTCTGGTTCCACAAACTATGAACTCTTTATTTCTTTCTTTTAACTAAGAGGCCACCACCTTAATAGCCCTCTTCCCTTCCTACTGACTAAATCACCTTAACTGTACTGCTATCAAGTAACTTTTTTTCCAGAGAGGGTCTAAATATTTAATTAAAATTAAATTAATCTCTCAGAAATTATTATCAACTCTCAACCTGTAGTTAGCTTTAAAGCTTGGGGCTTCTATTTTAGGTGTCTGAAAGCTTATCTATTTTTTTCAACTATTTTGGTAAGTAATTACTTCTACCTACAACTTAGTCTTTTGAATACATACACAATAATTTAAATTATACTGAGATCTTACACTTTATTTAAATTCTTCACAGTAAAGATGAAGCAAACTAAACAACACCAGTATTGTATTTCTTTAATACCATGGTTTATTTCAGATATGTTTCGGTATACCTTACCACTTAATCTTGCTTGCATAAACATTTCTTTTTTTTTACCATTTATTCTTTGAAAAATGAATGAAAATACGTGAAATTATCAGAACTGTACATGCTATTTCCCTGTAGTTTAACTTTACTTAAACCATTCTGAAAAGTTCAGCTCTTGTGTTTCAGCAAAGAATTAAATGTTACTGCAGTAAGAAGTAGCAGAACCAGATTTGTATTACTGTAGCATTTCCTATCTGACTAGTTCCGCTTATTAGGAAATTTATTTCCCATCAGTAATTAACTCATTATCATTTAAGCGACTCAATTTCAAATTTTAACAAGAGGACAAATTTTAACATCAGGGAAAGTTTCCGTTACCTTTGATAAAACCAGAGTCCTAGAAATGAAGGAGGTGTATGACAGACTGTTTACTCACAAAATATTTCTCATAATCAAGAACGCAAATGATAAAATAATAAGAGAACTGATGACATAACTGAGTGAACAAATCAATATTAAGCTGTATTTTACACATCTATACTTTTTCTGATGCACAGTATATAGATATCAATGTGCTATCTCTGCATAGAGGTTGTCATCTGGTACAATCTGTTCTATTCCAAAGGCAAAAATATGCAATTTTATACGCCCAAAGGGATTAATCATTCTGGTACAGAGAATACAGCAATAGCCAAACAAAGGGCAGTTCCATAAGAAAGAGAAAAAAATCATCTCAATTTACATTTTTATTTAGTAGTTTAAAAGCAGCCCTCTCCAAGTGCTTAGCACACCAATGGGACTACTTTACATGCATCTCTCTCAATATCCATTCATCAAAGCAAGACCTGGTTGAACAGATTAAAAAACAAAGCAAGCAAGCAAGTAAAAGCTATCTTTTCTAGTTATGTTTATGAAGTATTTTAAGGGCACTTTAATTGACAATAGGGAAGAAGAAAGCATGTGGAATATGGTGCTAAAAATCTTCATAACTTCATCTGGGATTTCAAAGTCATGCAAGCAAACACCATGGATGGGAAATTGCATTAAAGTTTTGAAATTACCAGCTGAAACCAACTCATTTGGGTTCAAATGCCCTTTAATGGCATCTCTTATAGGCTGTAAAGGGATAAGCTTATAGACTAATCCTGTCCTTTTAACCTCCTGGTTGCCAGTCAGACTGTGGAAGCAAGACAAACTGTGCAACCAGTTTCACAGAATAAAAGGGGAAAGACAAGGAGAACCGGGGTTATGCAATGCAAGAGCACCAGGGTGTCTGAGTGTCAGCAGCAGGCAGAAAGTCCACTGTAGACATTAAAAGTTGAGGTTCCCTAGATGTTGTCAGACCATGCAGCTATGACAAATGGTCTGCATTTGCTTTACAATAGTACCATGCTAAATACACCATGCACTCATAAGTGAAAAATAAAAGCTTGGTATTAAGACACTTCAAAATCTGTTGGAAAATTTGAAGTCTGACAGTGATCCACATATTTTAAAAAATGCAGATCTGGCAGTGGTTTTCAAATCTGCACTGTATTGATCCAAATAAGACCACAGGGGCCCAGCAGTTTCCTCTGCCAAATCTGTGAAAGATAGATAAGCATAGCACATCATAACTTTCTTTAAAAAACTAAATTTTTTACTGCTCTAAGGAATCCAGGGGTGACACAAATTGTGAAGGACAGAAAAACACTGATTTGGAAAGGATCAAGAGGATGGACTAAGCACATTTTGAGAATAAAAGAGAAGCAGTTCATTGTTCTACTAAACAAAGTTGGATATTCAAAGAAACTAAGAAGGGGAACTCAACTTTTAAAGAACAAGTTCAGACTTTAATGAGAGTTACTAGATCTCATTTTTATACATATTCTATAACTATCCTGTGTTATACCATTTTGAAACATATGCAAAGCAACACCTTTGCACTGTGCAAAGGGACACAGTTCCTTTTTATCAAGGTGACTGATGCAAATTTCAATTGTGGCAAGTATTTGAAGGAGACACATTGAATCCTCACTGAATATATCAAGTCTCTGTTTTGCTCAAATTCATTCTATTTCATTAGCAAGCCTGGACCATGGCACTCCCTATCATTATGACCGTCCACTGCCTTGGGTTAACGCATTGCGAGGAAAGTCCAAGTAAGACTGTGAGTAACATAACTTCCTAATCTATCTTTCCTCAAGTTGTTGCACTAAATGTCTACGTAATGACTCAGTGGAAAGGTTATAAAATTACACCAAATCACTGAAATTACAATAAAAAAATCCTTGAGCTTCCACTACTAGTTGGGGGGGGGGGGGGGACATAAAATGACTGGCAACGTTTAAAAAACCCCAAAAAACAAGCAAACCCAAAACCACCAAATTATGTGTTTGAAGTTATACTTCACTACTATTAAGCAAAGCTCTCAACTGGACATTCAATAAACCTTAGTTACAAAGATAAAACTGAGCAATACACAAACTTCCAAAGCGATTCAGTTTGTGTCAGCAGTAATGCAACCCTCTCTTTGCTTTAGAACTCTCTCTCTCAAGGGGAGAAAGTTCCTCCCTATATCCACTCTGCACTTCTCATGTGTGTCTGTTGTCTCATGTCCTAACACCATTTGGCACAGGAAGAGCCTGGCTCTGGCTTCCTGATCACCCCTCTGTAGGTACTGGGGGGCTGTTGCTCAGTCATCCCAGAGTCGCCTCTTCTCCAGGGCTCACTCAGCTCAGCCTGTTCTCAGGTGAGAGCTTCAGATCTTGACCTCTCTGGCTGCTCCATGCTGAACTTGCTCAAGTCTGCGAATCTCTTTCTTCATATTTTATTAATGTGAAAGGCCTTTTTTGAAATCACCTGGGCTTTTATTTGTCTCTAAATGTACTTGAAATAATCAACCAATAACGAGGAAATTTGAATTAAAAATTGCAAACTTAGATATACTGATAAATATAATTGTAAGGTATGTGTGGATACCTGTTACTGAGAGTCAGGGAATGCTGTGACTGTGTGCTTTAAATCACAGGAAACAAAAATCCCTTTTGAATGTCTTCATCACTTACACTATCTGCCATATACATTAATTATTTCAACTATTATGCCAAGGTCAAACGTAAGGTGAACACCCAGCAATACTGCATAAAGATGAATGCTTGAGCTGCTTTGTCCTCTTTGCTATTTTTTCTCCTTCAGCTTGATCCTTTCAGTGGCTCATATATTGTAATTCTGTGCAAAATCAGCAACATTCAATATTGGCAGCATTACACAGAGCTCATTAGCTACTCACAAAAGCACAGAACAGACATCAAAGAGAGAAAGAAGAAACCTGAGTTTCTATATTTTGTTTTCAAGACACTGCTCTATAACTTGGCCTAGATTTGGTCTGCCAGATTTTGCCTAGCCCAGTTGAACTCACTTTTAAATTTGTTCCATTCTCAATGTCTATTGGCACACTGCAGTAAATCAGGTGTGAGTCTACAGAAGTTCATGGATTTTACCAATGTAAAACTCACGCAACGTGAGGCTGGTGCCAGTCCTGGTATGTCTGGAACAGTTTCCCAGTCATTACACAGTGAACCAAGCATATTCTTAGGTCATAAAACACCTGATGTCCTGAATTCCCAGCTGTCCTGCTCTCTATTGCTGTACCAGCTTAGTTAAAGTCCTAGACAATGGACTAGAGAAACACAAGATCTCACGCACTGGATGTACTTGTTGGTGGAATGCCTACATAACCTCTGTATTCAATGTACTAATTTATCAGCAAATTTAGAGGTGTAACTTGTTTTCAGAAGTGTGCACCAGTAACTTCTTTACTTACGCACAGACATTTTCACTTCTTATGCACAGGTGCATTATGTCCTGTTCCAAAATATATTACAGAACTACAACAAAAAGCAAGAGGGAGCTGAAAAGAGACTGGGGAAACAAAAAATGCAAAGTAACTTTATAGGATTTGAATAAAAGTTGTTTAAAAATAA
Source organism: Grallaria varia (assembly GCA_013396735.1). NCBI lineage: Eukaryota > Metazoa > Chordata > Aves > Passeriformes > Formicariidae > Grallaria > Grallaria varia. Next base: position 416,477 of record VWZG01006602.1, read on the forward strand.
TTTATTAATGAAGTTTTTTAATGTTCTTCCTAGAAGGAAAAAAAAAACCAAACCGAATATGCCCACACGAAAATAGAAGCTGGATATATGAGACTTTACTGGTGGTTTTATTTGCTTGCATTCTCCAGTTTGACAGTGTTTGTCTACTAAAACACAGCTAGGGTTTTTTTTAGCCTAAACTGAGCAAGGTGATAACTGTCCTTTATGACTGAAGCGACAAAATCTGTTTATAAGCTATTTTAGCACTTTAGCTTGTGTAAACCCATTTTCTACTGAAGATCAGTGCTGCAAATGGAAGTAGATATCGGCTATTTAGCCAAATATTCATAAATATTTTAGAGACATTTGTCCATTCACATTAGTAGTGTTCACATTCTGTAAATAGAAAAGATCCTGGGTTATATATATCTGCAGGCAAAATAAGTAGACTATTTTAAACCTTCTATGCCATACAATCTGTCTGCTTTCAGTATAAACAAAGTAAAGCATTTTATTGAAAATAATAATTTTGTGAGCACAATCTAATTTAAAATGTGCACAAGAAGTACATGGAACTTTATGCCTTTATTCTAGTTTGGGTTTTTTGCAGTTTTTATCTTTAAGACTTTACCAAGAATAAAAAGCAAGTAAGAAAGTGCAAATTTTGCGATAATACTATAGCACATCACCCCTAGAACTGAAATCCAAAATGCACAGAACTAATGTGAATTCTGAAGCAAGCTCACACAATGCAAATCAGAGTATTGACCAGTTATCAAATACAAGTCATGAAACAAATTTTATAAAGGTCTCTAGATGTTTCTGAAAGACTGAATGTGTAAAAACAGAGTAAAAAATATGTTATCTGTCATGTCCTGCAAAGGAAACGCATGACTAAACACTCCAGGTCTCAGCGATCCAGATACTCAGTTTTCTAATAAAAACCAAACATGAAACAAGATTGAAAATGTTAGGAAATATCTTGATTTTCAAGCACTAGGATTGCTGGTGCTTCAGTTCTTAGACATGAAATTTTGAATAAAACAGTGACAGATACTTGATGTGGAGGTATAAGCACAAGCAATGCTGGAGTGCTCTGGCTACCAATTACACTAACATCATCTAGCTGAACTAGTAATATTGATTTGATCAGAGGCAAAATCTCCAGCCTGGACACACACTTACTATAGGCAGTGACCAGCTGTCATGAGGCCAAACAAACATCCTTATCTGCACTACATGGAGGGTCTAACAACCGTAATTTCCCACTGTATACAGTCCAGTTACTGTAAGATCAAATAGTATCAGGAACAAAATGAAGGACGTATTTCAAAGAAGGCTTAAGTAATACACATCTTAGATATTAAATCAAATCTACTTGCTCCACAACTAAGGTTCGAGCAATGCTTTCCCCAACCTAAAAAATACTTCTTGTTCTATAAAACATGCAAACTCAAAGCAGTAGGAATTAGCATGCTCTGTTTACTGTCAAGAGACCTAGGACCAATTTTTCAAACACAAATAATGCAAGAGTCTAACCTGAATAGTACGTAGGTATCTACGTTGTGTAGTTGTATTGTAAAATCTCAGTGCATGACAGAGATACAAAAATAATGTTAAGTGCCCAACTTAGCAGAAGTTAAGCACCCAGGACCAAAAAGTAAACATGAAAGCCACAAACATAACCCTGCTACCTGATCATTAAGTCTGGCGGCATAGATTTGCCTGGAAATTGAGGTATCCTGGATGCCAAGTCCCTCTATCAGCAGGGGACTTTTTTCCGTGTTATTAGTAAAGAGAGGGGTCTTTGGAAGAAGAACTAGAATTTGGGTTCCCTGAACTCCCTTGCCACAAGGTGAGAGTGTTTGTATGGCCAAGAGGAAAAGCTGTGGCCCTATGCTATCAATATGCTCCTTTGGTCTGTCATTACCTTCAGAAATCTCCTTTGATGACTATGATCTCAGGAACACTGAAAACATGGGTCAGCATTAGGATGTCTTTTAAACTAAAGGCCTTTGTACAAGTTAACCTACCCTACCAAGAAGCAAGACAAACCACTCTCTCCTAAGGTCTCTGTTGCTGTAACTAGTAAGGTCACAGTACCTAAGCTGTTACACTGAAAGACAGTTCCAGCATCTTAACACTAATTTTTGGTGATTCAGCGGTAGAGGTGGACTTTCAGTTACAATATCATTATATTCATCCACAGAGGCAGAAAAATCAGTGTATAACTTTTAGGTTATCCCATGTTAGCAAACCAGTTAGACCATCATTATATCACAGCTATTATTAGGACATGAATAATGGAATGAACATTTTCTTGGGTCTCAAGAATCCCACAAAAATAACTAAACTGGTTAGTGTGATGCTAATTCCAGTATGTCAACAATAATTTCAAATGTCAGATACAAAAAAGGGATAGTCAAGCACTATTTCATAGAGAATGGAAAGCATAGTTAAAAAATACTTTTGGTATCCCGCATAGTCAAGCTTTTTTGTCCATTAATGGATGGCACAGAAATAAATTATTATTAAATTAACAGTAAACCTCAGTTATGTCTTCAACTGCAGATTGATCTATCCAGACATCCACATGGGGGCATCAGTAGAACCTGTAAGCATCCACACTGCTACTCGGCTTGTTGATGAGTAAACAGAAGTCACAAAGTACACAGAAAAGCAGTAGTTTCAAGACATAAATTAATATTTTACATGTATAAAACAATAGAAATGTCAATGTGATGGCTTAATATCATTCCTGTTATGTAAATTATCCTTCACAAATAATTTCTTCTGTACTTTTAATCAACTCCTTTATCACTTGCATTATAATAACCACTCTGTGCTGTACCAGCAAAACAAAGGATACTACAAGCAGGAAGAACCTACAAGGAGCCAAGTAATCTGTGGATAGTGAGATGCTGAGATAAAGACATGCAGGACATGCTGAAATACCATGGGCTACATTTATGGAATTGTATCCTAAGCTTTGGTACCAGAATTCACTTAAGCAGATACACGACTTGCATAGTAAACCCCTTTTCTCTTTTGCAATGAACCATCTGTGAACAGCATTGGGGGTTAAAGTCAAACAATTCCTTTGTAGTACATGAAGTAAGGCCAGTTAAATAGGGCAGAATAACTGCTAACTCCTTGCTTCTACTTGCTTCCAGAATGTCCATGTGTTGCTCACACAGGGGACTTCATACAGAGCACAAAACTTCTGATCCTTAAAAGGTCTGCCTCCCTCACCTCAGACACCTACATTCCACACTGTTGCCCCTGCTATTTTGCAGAAAAACATCTCCATTCAGTTGTTCCAGTTAGACTGGGTTCCTAACAGAAAGCTTGTGGAACAGTAGGCTGTCAGGCCTTAGGAAAATTAGAATCTCCTTAGCACATGAGGAATGATAAGTAGTACTGTTAGCTAAAGCATGGTGCCCTAGTTGAAGACCTATTAATGAATGCAATGCTGATAGCATGCTAGCTTATCTAGTGCATTGTGAATTTTCAGTGTCCTCCATTCATAAAGTCTGTACATTTGTGTTTGAACATATTTGACCTACCCTGTAATTGTCCATGTAATTTAAAACGTGATCTCAGTTGACTCGTGTGATCATGACAGATGTCAACACTGGCTGATACTAGGTAACATTTTAATTTTAGGGGAGAAGTAAACTATTACTAGCACATATTATAAGTTACAATTTATTCACAAATGACTTGCAGTAATTTTTTTACTCTTTCAGATCCTCACTTACATTATTGCTACATCACTTTATGATATTAATATTTTACTTACTTTGCTTTAGCTTGGATATCGTCATTGTTAGTTAAAGAGATAAATACCAATTTATTTTAATGAATATCCTCCTGACTTACACAAAGCCGGCATAATGTTCAGAATCAAGCACTTCTTAATTAGGCACATTTAAATTAAAATAAATGCACAACCACAATTATTTGAGGCCCCTATTTAAAAACTGTTGATCTGTGATGCCAAAATAAACAGCACAAACAACTAAGAGATGATTTCAACTAAAAGTTAAAAATCAAGAAGACAAAACCTATAGAGTCAAGTTTTTCCAGTTTGTGCAAAATTTACACTTATGGCTTTAGAATTTTCTTAGCTAATCACAGAGCATTTATAACTATCAGTCCTCTTGGTATGTCTAAATCTTTAGCCCAATTTCTGAATGCATTGCTGAGGAGAAAAGAAAGTAAGAGGCAGTAAAACTCCGCAGACTACTGAGTGAAAACAGACACCATATGGGTTACTTTGATTTTTTCCTTTAAGAAACTACTGCAAAACTACCAGTTCTGCTTCAGAAAAGCAGGATGAAGAAACGGGGAGAGGGAGATTAAACTGAAAACTTTGAGCAGCAGGAAGCTGTCAACAGTTCCCAACGTTTTCAGTTCAGAGTGAAGGGGAAAGAGTGAAATATCATGTAACCAGTTAATTACTTTTGCAGTAGATGGCTAGTAATGTGTTACCAAATTACTTCAAAAAGATTTATTTAGACAGCTAAAGCAACAAGCAGAGGCAAAACTGAAATTATCCACACATATTTGAAGGCATTCACTAAAATTCATAGAAAATATACAGAGCACTTTTTAACAAATGTTTCCTCTTTTCTCACAGTTCTGTTTAAAGGTCACAATCCGAGGGGAAATATGGCAGCAACGTCGATGTAAGTACGGAGTAAGAGGCAACATTAAAATACAACAGAAACCATGGAACAGTTGGGACTATCCAGATTAGTGAAGTTAATGCCAACCAGAGCATGTCTGAAGTGTAACCAATCTCCAGTTTTGTGAGATACTGTCATAATGTGTCAATTCTGAAGACAGGTACTAATCTCTTTCGCTTCCTTGTGAAAGCCTCAAGGGCTTTGATTCTGCAGAGAAGGCACTTCCTAGAAAACCATGGGTAAATGGGTTAGACAGTTGGACTAGTGTGTATATGTATCTATATATATTTATACATGAGTTCATTATGGGACTTAGATGTGAATAAAAAAATTATTACTTGTTCACAGCAATGAAAGAAGTGCAGCAATACCACATTAAGCCAGGTATCTGATTAAGTAAAAGGATAACTGTTATTTTTTCTAAAACTGTGCCCGTGAATTAGCAGAGCAAATATCCAAAGGAAAAAGTTCTGTACAACATAAACTGAGCTTGACATTTGAAATAGTGTCTGATAGAGCTGCAAACATTAAGGACCACCCAAAGTCAATAAAGAGGTAGAGGAGCATGCAGAAAGATGACCCAGATCATGCAACTAAGTGCAAACAGCTTGGAATGTCAGAGACAGAATGCAATTTAACCAATGCAAATGCCAAAAAACTTCAGATAATAAATGCAAATATACTAGGAAACAAGGAAAAATCAAACCGACAAAGATACCTATGCAAGCAATGAAAAAATGTGACAGATGAGAATGAGATCAAAAGGGAAGGTAAAAAAAGCATCTGGTTATGAAAACTGTTTAATTTGTAGGAAATATGTAAGTCTGTGGGAGTTAACTAGATAGATACACTTGCAGCTTCTGGCAGATTTGGCAGCTGATCACATCCTCCAGGTTCAGTTGGAGGACAAGATTTTACAGTACAACAATCTCCTTTTTCTTTCACATCACACTGTTCTTCTTCCACTATAGAAAGGACCAACCATGACCTGCCCAGCAGTCAAAATGATCATTTCACAAATGCTTCACTTAGGCTTCTCATTTAGGCCTCCCATTTACTCTTCAGTTTTTGTTATACTAGAACATTGCTAAGACACTCACAAGAAACAAGAAGGCTTGCTGCAGTCCTCTCAGAGGTCATGGACTGCTCTACGCTTGTTCGGTATAGCCAACTAGCATAGCCACTATCAGACAGAGAAGTACACGGTACTCTGAGTAGTTCATAAGACACTCAGCCTCAGACACTTATGCCAGCTGATTCCTCTGGAAACGTGCCTGCATTGCCCTGGTACACATGCATGAGGCTTTTCAGGCTGCCCCGACATTCCAGGGTGTGGTTGTAAGTGAGGCACATCCCAATCCAGAGCGCTCTGGATTCCAGCCAACTCTGATGCTTCTGCCTTTCAAATTGCTGTGAATTTGAGAAAAGGTTCAACACAAGCCTTTGGCAATTTTTCACAGCTGAGTTGCTGAGTGGGTGAAAGAATGGGTCAGAACAGAGGGCACCCACAACGTGTCTGCTGAAAGCTAAATTCAGAAGAGAAAGACCCAAAGATAAAATGACTACTACATAATTTGAAATATAAGTTCTGTACTGTCAGAAAACAGGAGAGATCATGCTGGTATTTTTGTTGCTCTTACTGGCAAATTTCTATATGCTGCAATGTTTTATTCAGGATCTTTGAAGGATCCTGCCACAAATTGCAACCATGAACACCTCCAGCACTTCAGATTGGCTGAAAGCTGTGCTTAGATCTTTCACACAAAAACTCCCTGAGAAGAAAAAAAAATTATCCACTTTACAGGAAGTTTGTGTGTGCACATTAGATAGAGCCAGGGCAGAACCTTAGAAGACAACTAAGAGGTCCCTTGCTTTGTGACTAGTGGGACATATTCCTAAATTATCATGGAAGGAATCGATTCTCCAGCTCACAGGTTTTACTGAAGACTCCTGTGAATGCAGAACCTCACTTAGTGAAATATTTATATTTCTTTATATCACTTATACAGAAATAATTGCAGAAATGTGATTAAAGAGTGCTCGTGTTATCGTCACGGAATCATAGAAGGGTTTGGGTTGGAAGTGACTTTAAAGATCTTCTAGTTGAAACCTCCCTGCCATGTCCAGGGACATGTTCCAGTAGATCAGGTTGCTCAAAGCCCCATCCAACCTAGACTTGAACACTCCCAGGGATGGGGCATCCACAACTTCTCTGAATAACCCGTTGCAGTGCCTCACTCTCACAGTGAATAATTTCTTCCTTATATCTAATCTAAATCTACCCTCTTTCAGTTTCAAGCCATTTCACCTTGTCCTATTACTACATGACCTCGTTAAAAAGTCCCTCTCCAGCTCTCTTGTAGGCCCCCTTTAGGTACTGGATGGTGCTTCTCCAGGCTGAACAACCCCAGCTCTCTCAGACTGCATTCACAGGAGAAGTGCTCCAGCCCACTGAACATCTTTGTGGCCCTACTCTGGACTTGCTCCAAAAGGTCATTAATCATTAACAGATGTTAATGACATCATCATCATCCCCTGATGCCAAAAATATCCCATGTGATCCTGCTCATGGAGGATCAGCATCTGCAAGAAGATTCTAATTTTCTTTCCATTTGAGATATGATATAGATCATGCAATTCCTAAAGCAGGACCATGGTGTCACCTAAACTGCTTTCATAACTTTTTGGACATTCATGTCACTCTAAAAGCCCCACATCTGAAAGCTCTGAGAGGTGGCCAAAAGTTGAGATATCAATGTGCAATTTTTTTCTAGCTTGAAAACTTGTAATCCATGTGTGACACAGCAATTCATGCATGATGCAGCATCCTACTCCTTCCTTTCTACTGTTGTTACACTCACAAATAAGCATAGTGACACCTGTCCTCAGTACATATCAAATAGTTCTAAATGCATTACACCACCATGTACTACTTGTTCCAAAAAGGCATTATTGAAGAACACTGATGAAGTGCAGTACAGCCCACAGAATATTTCTATGAAACATTCAATTTTCCAGTACTTCCTGATTATTTTCTGATTTGAGCTGTGTGACCCAGCTGAGCATTAACATTGATTTTTTAATTTAATTACAGACACTCTGGCTTGGAGAGCTGTGACATGCTGAAATTCAATTGAATTGGGCTTGCCCTGGCCTCCTCCCAATACACACTGTGCTGATTAATCCAATCCTGCTCTGATTTTCTGCAGTGTAGGCTACATTTATCTGTTCCCATTCCTTCACAATGAGTGCTGTACACCATTTGCATCCTTGATTCACCACTGATTAACCATATGCCCCACAACATCTTTGTGTACTTCACTGAAACTGATATTGCAGAAACCTATTGCTTTAAAAAGAACAGGGGCAGTAAGAACAAGAGAAATGTAAGGGCGGATGGGAACTCAACCTGTGTTTTGGGGAAGGTTTTACAGATTTGGATTTGTAAAGGCTGCAATAGGCATATATTCTTTGCAACACATTTATTAATCTATATCTTTATTCTTATCCTTTTCTTTTGACAGCATATGTGGTTGTATTACACTTCAGCTGCTAAGAACCTTTATTTCATGGATAACTTAAGTAGATTACATCCATCCAGTGCCAGTTCCCGAGGACCAATATTAGTCATGGGATAATGACAAATATTTGTTTACTCTACTGGCTCATGGAAGGGGTAAGAAAGAGATGTTGTTCTGAGCTAAAAAGTACTGACTTGTGTTTCTTACCTGTAAAATCATAACCAGAACTCAGCATACCAGAATCTACTCTTAGTCAATATTACAATAAAGTAATGTTCCAGGAATACAGCTACAAAAATTACATCCTCAGATTATCACCAGTAGAATTCAAAACACTTTTAAAGGTTGAATATCCATTTCCTCTTCATGGAACAATTAATGCATAAAAAAGCTCAGGGAAATATTTTGAGAAGCAATTCATAACCTCTTTCAGAAATTACCTGGGAATCTTCATTCATAATGGAAATTGAGTTCCCAAATTACTTAGAAGTTTTTGACACTTTTACCCTTAGGGTCTGAACCTCCAATTACAAAAATGTTCATCTTTAAGCATTGGAGCATCAGAACTTCCCAGATTCGATCTGTTAATTGGGCCATGACTCTTTTTCTCTAACCCTACAACTTCCTCTTCAAATTCCTATTTACTAATCCACTAAATATAGAATGTGTGTTGCGTGTATAAAAAACAAGTCTATCAATTCAGATATTGCTTTTTTAGCAATTACTTTACTAACAAAGTTACTATTAAAGATTTACCAGTCTTTCAGGGAAAGGATCTTCCTTATTACAAAGTCTGTCAATTTTGCTTTTTGAAAAAATGCCTCTTTGTAGTTCACAGCACACCTGTGATCTTCCGAAAAAATTTCCTGGAGAAAATTACAGTGGAGGAGAAAAAAGAATAATGTATCATAAATCTACATAGAAAACATCATTTATTATAAAATATTGGTATGACATATAGGCAGCAGCAAGAGTTTATTCAAAAGCTCTTGCTGTCGGCTGTCTATTTACTTTGTGGTCTTAGCATAAAATGATCATCATATGATTACACAAGTACTACATTACTGAATATGCCACACTTTCAAAACTGATTTGCTTACAGAAACAGAAAATAAATGCATTAACAGCAAAAGTAAATTATACAACTTTTTTCCCTAAATAGCCCGCCTTGGTGAAACATTGAAACTGGCCCCCAGACAGTCTTCTTCATAGTAATCACTTCACATTTTACATTGTGCTCTTTCTCTGCACAAAATTAAAAAGAAACCCATACTTTGTACCATAACAATTAGAGCACTTTAACATTCAGAATAAATTCTAGAAATACAGAATCATAGAAATCCTGAGTTGGAAGGGATCCCCAAGGTTCCAGCTCATGGCTTGGCACAGGACCATCCCCAATAATCACACCATGTGCCTAAGAGCATTGTCCAAACACTCAGACAGGCTTGGTGCTGTGATCACTGCCCTGGGGAGCTGTTCCCGTGCTTGACCAACTTCTGGGAGAAGCACCTTTTCCTGATAGCTAACTTAAACCTGCCCTGACTCAGTCATGACTTTTCCTTAGGCCCTGTCACTGGTCAGGAGAGTGACGAGATGAGCACTTGCCCCTTTGTTTCCCCTTGTGAGGATGTTGTAGACAGTACTCTTCTCCAAGCTGAACAAACCAAGTGTCCTCAGACGCTCCTCATCTGGCTTCCCCAATTAAATGAAAATGTTTCTTTGATTATTTTTTTTTAATATTCTCTCTTCAATGCTGTTCTTAAAGCCAATCTAAAATCTAGGAATCAATCCAGTTCTTATGAAATTCTCCTACTGCTACTCTAAATTCTCTCATAGCCTTTCACTTCCAGCTGCTGTCAATCAGCATGATTGAAGACCTGAAGCACAAGTCTTATGCAGAGCAGCTGAGGGAACTGGGGATTTTAGCCTGGAGAAAAGGAGACTTGGGGCTCTCTACAACTACCTGAAAGGAGGTTGTAGCAAGGTGGGTCTCTTCTTCCTGGTAACAAGTGACAGAATGAGAGAAAAAGGCCTCAGGTTGTGGCAGAGCAGGGTGTTGATTGGATATTATGAAAAATTTCTTCACTGAAAGGGTTGTCAAGCATTGGAACAGACTATCCAGGGAGGTGGTTGAGTCATCAACTCAGGAGGTATTCAGAAGATGATGTGGCACTTCAGGATGTGGTTTACTGGTGGACTTGGCAGTGTTAGGTTACTAGCTGGACTCTTTGTTGGGTGACTTTACAGTGCTTTTCCAACCTAAACCATTTCATGATTCTATGACTGACGATGTATACGTTGGACTGTAAGATCCATGGGGTGCACATGCTGACCATGATTCTTTGTTGCTTTCCAAGCTGTGCAGCAGTTCACACCTCTTGCACAGCAGGTTGTGTACATCACTACCACTTACCCACTTTGCATTCTCTGAATTCAATAGCAAAAAACTTTATTTAATAAATTCTGAGTATTTTTCAATTACCAGGATATTTTAAATGTTTGCTGTTACTAGGTACATTTCAGAAATTAAAGCAAATGCTCAGTGAAGATTGCTTTGATGCTAATTAATGAAATCCCTCGAAAATACATAAAGCAAACCTTTTGTTTCAGCTCTAGTCATTGGACAAAACTGGTCTCATTGGAACCATCCTGATGGGCCGTCACAAAATTGTGAGATCAGATTGCATACTATACTCCTCAGGGGAACATTGTTAAAATAAAGATAAACTTGCAGCCAGTGAGATTTAGATGGACTGCGTACTAAGCATAAACACAGATGTCTTCCTGAGTCGCTGCCCAAATCCAGGCACTTCAGATTAAGAAAAATAAAATTCTCCTATTATCACAGACAAAATACAGACAAAAAGCCTACTGCTTACTCTTGTAAGCCAAATATCGTATACTTAAGCGAATATCTGTTGCATAACAGTGAATTTAACTCGTTTGTTTCAATAGTGAATTTAATTATGTTGTTTATGTGTGAACATTTATGTGAAGATGTATATCTTCCCATTTGCATCTTGACATGACTAATGGAAGTACAGTGTTTTGTCTGCAACTAATTCGTTTTCACTTAATAGAGCAATGACTGACTAATTTCATTTTCTGGTGTGGAGGACATCTTGTAACATAGTCAATGTTGCTTCAAAACCCCTGAACTTAATTATCTCCAAATAGCAGGTGGAGAAATGGATAGAATTTTTCTCGCTCCTTTTCCCTTTCTTTATTTCCGAAATTATCTGCTGTGTATCAGAAGATTTTTCAAAGATTTATGCCTAAGCAAATGCTACTCATATTGGTGCCCAATTCTCAACAGAAACTTAGCATTAGTAAGGCAAGTAAAATTTATTCTGGAAATGTCTGTTAGGGTTATGTTCAATATAACTTATATAAACTAAATTAGAAAAAAAAAAGTCACCTACATTTATAGTCCTGGTCCTACTATTTTAACTGATTATATAATTATGATTGGCTTCTATGGAAGTTTTAACATGCAAGCAATACAAAATTGTGTTAAAGGATATTAAGCTGCTCCTCTCACATGAGATAGTATTATGAATACAAAATTACTACACTTTGGTCAACAGACACTGGTGATAAGATCTGTTGAAATCTGAGAAGACAAACTTAGAGATGGGTCTTCTCAGAACAGAGCAAAGGTAGATATTTTAGTTCAATTTTTAATTGGTTTAAACAGCATTCAGAGACTTTTCAGATCACTGCCAAAGTGTTTTTCCATTCCACAAATATGGAATGGAACCTTGAATTCGGATACATTACTGAAAAATAATAAATCAGTGATGGTGGCTGAGTCACAAAAATCAAGATGACTGACACCACTGTGTGAAACCCTAATTATTGACATGAGTCGCAAAATTTGCGTTGACTTATAACAAGGACAGACCTTCTCTTGTGATTTAGAAGATTATTGTGTGGGTATTAAGAAGCATTCCTTTCACGTACAGTATCATAATTTGGAAGCTACACAAGTGTGGGCAACACCACACAGAAAATGAAAAAATGTAACAAGCAAGAAGCTAATTTTTCTAACAGTGCTAGCTTTTCAAAAATAAAATTATTATTTCTAGAGGATATCCAGTAACATATGCGCCAACTCAGTATTCTGAATTCTTAGTTGCCCATATGCTGGGCAACCCTAGGCCCAGAATCCCTGCAGTGATTGCAAAAATGGAACGATATGGAGAATTGTACGGATGTGAATGTAAATAGCTTTTAGCTTTCTTAGCAAAATCTTAACCAAGCAAAACTAGTTCTAGGTCAAACAGCATTTTTTTTCTCTGCATCATTATCAGTTTAAAAAATTCCTTTTTAGAGTGAATTTTGACTAAATACATCCTTTTGAGATGGAAAAAAAAAAGTTTCACTTTCCAAACACTCAAAAATACTTTGGCTGTTTCAACCTTTGTTTTTAATTTTTATTACTTTAGCCAAGCTCACCTGCTGAATGTAGTATGGATACCCATACAGGGCTTGTGGTCATTTTAATCTGTACTGCATTTTCTGCAAACAGATTTGTTTAGCAAAATTGCTGTTCTGATATAGATGTAGCATAGCCTCAATATTAACTTCATCCTATTTCAGATTTCTGACAATGATTACATAAAAAAGATGATGAAAAGTAACTTTACAGCAACTCTTCTTTCATATTATTATCATCACTGAATTGGAATGAAATGTTTTACATGTAAAAGTGATTTCTTTAACCAAAATATTTCATGTACAGCATGAGTCATATTATAAATCACACAACTTCTGTCAAAAGAAACACTTTGCACAGAAGTGACATTCATCTGGTTTAAAAAAAAAGTATCTGTTTTTATAAGATGTGATTCTGATCCTCACAAATCATGCTGCTTGTAAGAAACTTTTACACAATACACGCACCATTTTTAGATTCAGACATTACCAGCTGTCACGGACTGCAGCCAGGCTTGTCCCCTGAGGTTTTCCAAATTCTTGTCTTTGCTACAGAACATCCTACGAGCTTGCCAAGAGCTAAAGAGCTGCAGCCCAAATAGAGTAGATTTATTAGAAAAGCTGAATGTTTATTGCAAAGACCAGTTATTTTCCTTTAACGTATCCCATTGTTCTCTTACTGAAATCTGCTCTTGGTTGCCAACATTTGTACATATTGCTGCTTGCTGGTTTTTATGAAGAATGGACTTTTAAACAGTAGCTGCAAAGCTACTTTAAATCAGGAAGCTCCACCAAATGGATATTCTGTAAGGGTGACCAAGTTTCTGAATTTTATTTTCACTACTTGTAGAATGTTAATCACATTTATAGTGATTAACTACAAACCTGTTGCATCTTCCTCTCTCCCAGTCAAAAGACCACATGTATCCTTTCAATTGCTGCCTGGGGACTTCTGTGCAGCATTCATCATACTTTCATTAAAGTGACCCCTTTGTCCCCTTTTTAGGGCTCCCAGCCTGTTATCATACTTGGGAAGATAAGCAGAGAAACAGGACAGATGGTGACAACAGATGCCGTATCAACATAGGTGAAAGGCCAGGGTTAAATTCACAATCCCACTACTCCTGTCTTTCCCTCAGCACCCCCACCTCACATATTGTCACAAATACATCATCAGGAGAGGAAGTTGGTTACAACACATCCTCAGACCCACACATGAATCTTCTAACTCACAGCAGGGTCAACACCTTGATGATGCCTTGACTCTATATTTAAAACTTAAACACAGCTAATTAAAATAAAACCAAACTTTAAAATATTTTCTACTGTTTATTTGTTGCAAAAACAACTGACAGCAACTAGAAAAAGTACATGTTTTACCTTGTTTTAATTTTGTGTATTTGCCATTATTTTTGTACAGCAAGTTTCTCTTTATCAGCCTAGTCATTTAGACTGTTATTTGTAAGTGGTTTATTACACAACAATATAGAAAACAGAAATAAATGTGTTAACATATTCAGGAGCACTCAGAAGTCTAGCATTTGAAACTTACATTAGGTACTGCTTTCTAATGCACATTGTCTCCTTTAATACTCTTTAATATCCAAATAATACATATTTAAGCTAAAAGCACTTTAGAACTATTTGCACTGTCCTAACAGCCAGCCATAAAACTGGTAATGGAAAATAAAATATGTATGTCTTCCAGGAAAAGACTTCAAGATTACTGCATGATGCCACCTGCCAAAACGCAAATGCCAAATTCTAGTTTCCAGTCAAAATACCTAGGAAAGAATGAGGGCAAAAAGGGTGAGCCTTGTAATTCAGCTAGCAAAATATTCATATTCTTGATCAGTGATTTTCAAACTTGTGATGTTTGTAGACAGCTAAAAAATTTCCAATGTAATCTTCTGTAGAATTAATACATGTGAACTTTTTTCCTCAGTTATCTTCTGTAAGTGTCTTCGACACTGCTCACAGACCCACCCTCTTCCAGCCTCCATGAAGTCCAAAGGACACATGCTGGAAGCTACAATTAAAAATTCTGCAGCCAAATGAACCATCTTGTAAAACTTAAAATAATTAGTTTTAGAGGACAAGTCTGTGAGGAAAAATTACAGGGGGAAAAAAAAAAGAAACCAAAATTAAAAACCACATACATGAAATTTCTTTATTGTATGACAGAAAGATTTCACTGAGGTGTTCGGATATTGCAGCAAACTTCTTAACTTCTCAAGGTCAAATCCAATTGTTCTCATCCCACAGTAAGTTCAGATCTCCAAATCTCTTACAGCCTTAATGGACTGCTACTGAAAGTCAGTGGGAAGTCTCATGTCAACTGACCTCCAGACAGCAGAACTGGGGAGTGATCAAATCTCTCCATGACCATTATGTCTCCCTTAAGTAACTTCTTAAACATCCATGCCTAACTGTTATTTTAACAGCCAGATATCTCCTCAGGTGCACTTATGCTATGAAGCACATCTTCCACACAGACAGGTCCAGGTCCCCCATGCTCTGACTGAATCGTGCACTCCTTATACTCCCTGATAGGAAACCCCTGGCAGTTTCCAAGATAGCTGATTTTCTTCAGCCAGAAGCTGTTTCATACACGTTACTGTGGGAAGTGCTATGCCAAATTAGGTAAGATCTCTGCAATTTAAGAGTAAGTACACCTGACCAGAAAAAAAAAAAAAAAATCAAATTAAATCAGAACAAACAAAAAGCTTACTATGAAGCTTTTATTCATAGAAAGAAAACATCCATATGTTAACCTTGGATTAGCCCTAAAAACCAGGAAAAAAAATGAGATAGTCTGTCTCTGAAAAGATTCATTTTCCTGGTGTTCATTGAAATTTTGAAATATATAAATATATGGTTACTTTTGCACAAATATTCATATTGGTCACTTACTATTCAATTCATCTGTTTTAGTGATAAAGCCATCATAATTGAACTATCATTTTCAATAGTCTCAGAATTCAACATTCCACTCCATAAATGCCAAATTGAAAAACACTTAGGCAACAAAGTAAAAAGTCCCTGAATGTTGTTTATCAAGTAGTAGCATCTGAAAATGAATTCAAATACAGAACATCTGCTGTCCTGTTGTCATAAAAATTCTCAGCTGCAATACAGACCACATACATTCTCTCAGGATATCTGCTGAGATGGGGAAAAGAGACCTAGCCCAACAAAGAAAGAAAGATTAAAAAAGCTTTCCCTTGTAATAAAGATATTAAAATAGACATGGCACCAACACAGACTGAAATGCAGTCAGTATTCTTAAACATAGGACAGAGATTCACTGCCTATAGCTGCAGCCATTCTTGCTGCAATCAGTACTTCACTGGCTGGAACTAGATGCTATTGCTGTGACTCATCTGGGATATCACCATGCCACAGGAGAAATCCTGCTGTGAACTACAGTCTGTTCAACGTAGGAGTATTACAGTAGCTCACAGAAATTGTTCTGGGGCCTTACAGATGCCAAAACGCCTTACTTGTTCTATTACAAACAGTTCAAGTGGAACAGACTGGAGTTTACTCATTTAAGTCAGATTTTATTTACTGTTGGTAGACATTCAAGAGTTGAGTCTTTACATTTCTGAAGAAAAATGTATTTTCTAACATATAGTATACTGCACATTTTAAGATCCTTGAGGAGGCTTAAGAAGAGGTCACTCAACTCGTACACTTACAGTGTTTCCTTTGAAAGACTCTGGTGCTTCTGTAGAAAATGGAGTCTTTGTGATGTGCCATGTTCTCATTAGGACCTGTCAACACTTCCCTCCTTCCTCAGGCAGGATCTGACTGTCTCTCATTTGGTCACCAAGGATCTCAAATTTTACTGCCAGGTTTCCTCATTGTTCCCCCTGCAGAGGAGCTGATACACCTCCCCTTTTCCCATTACTTTCTCCATACTTGGGTCTGTGTGCCTCTAACTCTTCTGCCTCCTATCTGCACTACATGCTTTCTTCATTCACGTTCTTCAACCTTCCTCATTTTTTTTCCTATTTAGGAGTTGAACCATTCCGGATGTCAGTTTAACTGGATGGACTGGAAAATCTGAAGCAGAGATCTGTTATGCCAAAAGTTCTAGGAGCTGGCACCAACCAGCTGTAATGTTTCCCACACTCCGATCTGTGAACAATTGACAAGTGGAAATCCAGGAAACAGAATTAAAAAAAAATTAAAAAACACACCAAAACTTAGCAAGATAAAATTCTAATGAAGAATAAGAAACATAGAGAGGTTATGTTCACAAGGCTATTAAAACAGCAACTAGAGATTTTATCAATTAAGCTGGTACAGCTTCAGCTCAGCAGGGTTGGGTGTTGCTTCCAGGGGAAGCGTGCTTTGCCCTGCTGCATCCAACTCTGGAACTTCTCAGTTCAGTCTTGCAGTACCCTTGCAGAACAACAGAATCAGATGTGCCAGGACCAAAGTTACTGCAAGTTGCAATTGAACATGAGAACACTGTTCATCTTCATTAATGACTTATGCTTACATGCTAAGATATGAACTGTAGCAACTGAGGAGTTGACATGTGTCCACACCCCCTGCTCAACAGCGGAAGGAAGCCTTTGATAAGCTCAGGGATGGACAGCTGCAGGAGTAGTATCTTAGACCACCACAGCAAAACCTGCCACTAAACTGGGGTCAGAGACCAGGAGCACTGTCTAACTAGCCAGATGTTTGCACAGCCTTTGGGGAGGTTGAGTACAGGTAACAGAGCTCAAGCTGTCACCCTTACCAACACCAAAGCTCGTTTCTGTAAGGGCATGTGGAAAACAGTATCAGCTTCATTAGCTTTATCCAATCAAGGACCTTTTCAATACTAAAGGTATTTCAATACAAAAAGGCAATACAAAAAGCAAAGAGAGGAAGTGATTAGCAAAGGCACACAGGTACAAACTGACAGACCAGGGATAAACAGAGATAATACCAAAGACCTACCGCTATCAACAGATGGGCTATTCTGAAACTAACCAGGTATATATGGTGTGCCTGTGTATTCACCCACAATTCCCAAGATGAACTAGCCCGTGAAAGGCTCTGCAACCAGGCAGGGGTATCAGGTGAGCAGAGGATTCATGTTGGTTATTTGGGGTGATTCACAAGTCTGGAGTACCTGCAGAACAAGTGTGTGAATGTGTCTGTTTGCAACAAGCACCAAGCTGGACCAGCTGGCAGGTTGAGAATGCATGGGGTGGGTAAGGGAATCCAGGATCCAGGAAGGAGTGTTGGGTGGACAGAGGGGCCACACTTGTGCTTGGAGAATTCACAAAGGCGCTTGTACTTTCACTACTGAATGTCAATCCTTACTAGTCAAAGAGGAACAAGAGGCCCTGTCTGTAACATCACTCCTGAAAGCCTTGTGTGTGGATGCTGTTGAAGGAAGCACCTTGCCTCTGGCAGCCTGTGTAGCCAGCTGTGCACATGTCCTCTGTGTGTGTATGTCTCTGGGGTACATGTTCAGCCTTGCTACTGGTTGCACCTGTCAACGGGAAAGCAGCAGCCACGTCCACCGGTCTGGGAGGGAGACCTCTAGGTTTTAGGGCTTGGCTCCAGCAGCCACATCGGAGGAATTGCCAGGCTCTGGAACTGCTGTAGGCATTTGCTCCGTATAACATCCCATAACTGTTTGCTTAAAGCTGATGTACAGATGGTCTGCAGTCCTAGAGTCACATGAACAATTCTTAAGTAGCAGCCCCAAAATTTAGTGCATGTTGGTAAGTCTGAGCTGCTCCTGGAAGACTGCTGAGGATTTTGGAATAGAACATCAAAGCAATCCATCTTATTCCTCAGAACAGAGAGCAGTAAGTAAAAGTATGCCATAAAAATGAAGGTAAGTCCACGCTTTGTTTAGCTTTCCTGTTATAGGAGTGCTAGATGCACTAATCTTTAGTTGAGAAAAAAGTTTGGTAAGGAAGAGGTGTGGAAGCCAGCAAATTCTTGAGTTAACTTTCTTCTCCAGGTTTTCTGTCTATCCTTCACCTATATTTCCTCATGCTCTGAATAATTTTGAAGTCATTTATCATTTGTCTTATCAATTAGACATCTGAATGCCACATATGTGCTTTGACGTAACAAGACAAAAGGTTAAATCTTCAGTTCAAGCAACAGGAGGTTGCCATCAGTCTAATGGAATTCAGATGTTACATAGAATTCAGAATTATTTTTTTTCTTCTCAGTAATTCCTAATGCACACCTTGCTGCTTTTCAGAATAATTGCTACTATCTTTTTTATTTATATGCTCAGTCTTTGGAGGTATTTTTAAAACTTAAGAGATCAAATTTTTGTTTTATTCTTAAGCATTCATGCTTCAGCATTAATTTGGCTTTCTACACAATATGATGATCATTGTTGCAGAACTTACTTTTTTCATAACCTTAAAAAGTAAAAGACTCTTTTTAAAGTGCCCACAGGAATTATGGAAACTGAAATGATTATCTCTATAGTAACAAAAGCTTTATGTTTATAAATTTAGCATAAACGTCTACAGAGAGCGTGATTTGTAAACATCTGCTTATCTGTACTTTTTTCTTAATTTTAGGGTCACAAAAATTTCACAGTAAATTCTTCAAACTTATTGCATCTTGTATGCAAAACAACAGTATAATCTTGCAAGTTGGATGCAGAATTTGTTCAGAAAGAAAATGTCTTTAATGCACCTCAGTCCTGGAGTTCCCTCCATTAAAATCAGTGTGATTTTTCATGTGACTAACGGTTGCTAGAACTGGCAAGAATCTGCAGAGCTGAGGCCAAAGTACTACAGCTTTTCATTTTGCTGCTTGGCAGGTGGGGACAAATTCTGTCATTCCACAAAAACTGGCAGATCTAATCATATGTGTAATTTCATATAGTTTTGCTTATCAAAGAAACACATGAGCTGTATGATTTTTCTAAGCTTGAATTTTAGTTTATTTACAGGATTAACACTTTGACTAGCCATGTGGAAGTAACAGGAGAGACATGGGAAAAAAGTTGAAAAATTATTTTTAGAAATAATCCTGCTGTGTAAAATTTCTTACATTTTGTGGTTTTGAAAATAGTTTGGCTCTTAAGTTATTAGCAGCAGTAACATACACAGTAAAAACAGCACCTATAAGCTCCTTCACAAACAAGGATCTTTCAGCATTACAGACTATAAAAATAAAACACAGCAGCCTACTTCTCAAAGAGAAAAATAGAATCATAGTATATCCTGAGTTGGAAAGGACCCACAAGGATCATTGAGTCCAACTCCTGACCCTGCACAGAACTATCCCCAAGGGTCACACCATGCACCCGGGTGTGTTGTCCAAACACTTTTTGAACTCAGACAGGCTTGGTGCTGTGATCACTGCCCTGGGGAGCTTGTTCTAGTGCCCAGCTATACTTTGGTGAAGAATCTTTTCCTGATATCTGGACTAAATCTTCCCTGATACTACTTCATGCCATTCCCTTGGGTCCTGTTCCCAGTTCCCAGAGAGAAGAAAGAGATCAGTGTTTCACCTCTTAAACCTTTAGTGCATTAATTTTCCCTGCCTCTTTATACTTTTTTATTTTCTAATAAGTTCAATAAAAGAAATTGCCTTTACCTCACCTAACTGGTAACTGTAGAGAACAAGCCTCTTCTTTCCTGCAGGCACTTCTTTTCTGTATATGCTTCTACAAAATATAATACTACTGTAGCTCCCCTGAACTTCCCATAGATTTTCATTTTCTATTAAAGTGCATCAGTTATCCTGAGGAGTTCTTCATATTAAAATTAATTGAAAGGTGCATTCAGCAGTGTATTTTCTTACTCAGCAAGCTGACTGCAGTTAAGTACAGTGTGATGACAGAGAAAAAAATTTTCTCTGAATATCTTTTTAATCTAGGCCTGTCATATGCTTCTGTACTCTAAAAACCTTATTTTGGCTTGCTCCCAATGTTCTCACCAGGAAAACTCATGTACTAGATTTTATCAAAGTCACTCTAAAATGTTGATTATCAGAATGATATTCTGATATTTATATATAATGCCTACCATTGCCTCATATGCCTTCAAAAACGGTTTCAGAGTGACAATAAAGGCCTCATCCAAAGCAACCTTAAGACAAAGCAACGACTGAAGTTCACTATGTGTGTGCAGTATAAAGTAGACCACACAAAAAAAAATATATAACCAAGTAAAACATTACAGGGAGAATAAGGATTTTATGAAAATACTAGCTCACTTTGGATTCTCATTGTTTTCCTCAGCTCTCTCTGCTACACTTCATCTTTTATTCCATGACTCACTCATTTGTCCCAAGACCTTAAGAGCTTCACTCAGCACAACAGTAGACAGATTTTTGGTAAGGGTAAATCATAATAATTAGTACCCTTAAATCATAAAGAAGCTATACTGAATTAATGTATGGTATAAATGAACAGTGTATAGGTTTTACAGAAGTAGAAAGAAATAAAATGTACTTTATATTCTTTGTACATGTACTGATGGAGAAGTACACTAGTACAGATGTACTAATACACACTGAATGTGGATCTTTCAGTCAATAAAAATAGTGACTTTCACTTAAATGAGAAGCTTTACAGATAAAATCTTAACACATATTATGAAATATTTGCTTTTGCAACATTCATAACACTTTTATAACAATTACTGGATACTCTTTGTTGCCTGGCCTTTGAACAGACACACAGGACCTTTCGTGCAGATCATAAAGAGTCTTTTCCACTTTTATGACCAGCCAGAATTGCAGCCACTGGGTATACTAATGCCATGCAATGAAGTACAGTAAACTGAGGTCTGAGCTATAGCTATCAAAATCCAAAACAAAGCACTGTGCAATGCTGCTTGCTTGGGCCTTGAAGGCAGAGAAGCACATCCTGCTGCCTTGGATGCAACATCACTTTTCTATTTCTTTTTGCAGAGGTGCCATTTTCCCCAGATGGCATAGTGCTGGTCAAGCAGGTAACAAAATTTCTGACACTGCGATGTGTAGACACAATCAACGTTGTTTTGAACAGCTAGTTATTAGCTGAAAGGCTCTCAGGGAAAATAACAACCCTGCCCTTCACTAACTAGTATCAAGGTTTGCCAATTGTCTGAGGTAGCTGCATCCTAAAGAAAGTACAAAAGAAAATCAGTCCTTATGTCTGTCCTTGCATTTTGAGAGCCAGTGCTTCTCTTTTTCCACATTCATCCAAACTGATTTATCTTTCAGCCTGTGTGTGATTGACAGAGGCCAACTCCTTATATACACATACGATTAACTGGAATATGAGATGCAGTTTTAGGGGACGATCTTTATGAAAGGTCTACTGAAGGCCACTTCCTATTTTGTAATTATTTGACATCAGCTTAGGTTTTGGGAAAGTATATTAAGTCAAAGTATCGCTGACTGCAAAGCCTTGTAATTCACAAACAGACAAATGAACGGCTAGAGTATACAATTGTCAAAATATTTAAATTATGTGCAATAAATATAAATTCTGATATTTTCATGAAACCTATTTAAAAGTAGACCACGAATGTATATTTTTTAATAATTTTGAAAAAAATTGTAAGTCTTCATATTAAGGCTGCTTGATGTCCTTTCTGTAAAATCTCCTGCTTTCTCTATCAGCTTCTCAGTTTAAAATGTAATAATTGTTAATGATCACTACAGTTAGATATACTCCAGATCAAGAGCTTTTGCAGATAGAGATGAACTGAGTGTAATGAAACCCCTCATAGTTCACTGAAAAAATGTATCCAGGGTATGACACCTTTCTTTCCCCAAGCAATATAATGAAGAAAGTTATAAAAATCTGTCATTCTTTGACAATTCTGGTATTTCCCCAACTGATATTTTTCAGGATTATCCATCAAAGATATTGTGCTTCCTCAGTATTCTTCTTGTACCTCACTGTGCACCTTTGGTTTGCAGGAAATAACTAAGTATCAGTAGATCTAAATTATTTCCAAGTATTTTGATTTGAAAGACAATCTTAGCCTGAAATTTACAATGCTTAAAACTGGGTACAAGAATGAAGTATGATGGCTTGACAGTATCTGGTCCAGCAGTTTCAGCTGATTCTGTCACAGATTACAAGAAATTATAAAATTACTATTCTAAATGGTCCTTCCTGTCTTATTTTGTGTGATATATTGTATGCTTAAAATGCCAATTTAACCAGTTACCTGGTTAATTTTTTGTAAATTCTTGTTTGTAATCATCAGAATTTAATACCTTAGGCCTTTTATAAAACTGCACCTGATGTTTTTATGAAAACTTCACCAAAAACTGGTGGCTTGACTTCTAACTGAGACTGGGGGAAAAGACATAGCAATTGTGATATTCATATTTTTAACTGCTTATTTGAAAACCTGAAACTCCTTACATACACACAAATTCTATGCTGATTGTTGGTGTAATGTAATTAGGACATCAGTTCTGTGACCTGTTCAGACTCTACAACAACAGGAAAGAATAGGATACACACACACACACCCACACACCCACACACCCACACACACACCCACACACCCACACACCCACACACGAAAGAATAATGCTCTGTTCTGTGCAAAACTGCAAAACACCATTTAAGGAAAAACAGATCACAAAACCTTTCTTTATACAAAACAGATTTTGCAGGCTAACACTTAAGTTCTCCATTATTAACCAACCCACCTAAATGAGAATGGCGATAATTTTGAATGTTTCACAAAATATTCTGTCAGCCTTTCTCACAGAAATTATTTTTCTTCTAAAAAAAAAAAGATACATCAGAAAGAACTGCTCGATCATATTGACTGCTCCTACATGGAGACATTTGGACCAACTCAGCTGAAGCCCACATGCAGTAGACATCTCATGTCCAGTGACATATCAGCTCAGGCATCACAACAAGGTACTGAATTTTGTTAGACAAGCTTACCAATACCAACCCTACTTTTGCCACACACACAAAAAAAAATGCATTAAAGGCATGATGTGCCTGCAGAATTTTACTCCTATGTAGATACGTTTGTTTCATTCACTATGCAGAGCATGCGAAATCTAAACTTTATCCACAGAGCTGCACGCTGGAGAACCACATCCAGTCTCTCTAGCACCTATTTATCCATACAGCTGGAGAGAGTTGCCTAAAATAAACATCTGGGCCATTATGTTTGTCTACATAACAAGCTTACGTTATACATTTCAAAGTAATAGCTTTGATGGAATTTAAATCCCTCTAGAGAAAAGCACTATTTAACCACAAACTTATGACTGTTCAACCAAAAAAATATGTATACGCATAGATATTTTAGGCCAGAAAAGATCATTTTTGTCTGCATATAAAGGCAAGGAAGTTCAGTTCCGATTTCTGTATCAAGCCTATAACTCCTAAGAGAGACAGCTCAACTCTTAGAATATACTTTAATTCATTCTTCTCACTGTTAGAAATGTTTGCAATTTCAATATTTATTTTATTTGCAGTTTCAATATTTTAATTTCCAATACATTTTGGTGCATTATGGTATCTTCTGTCATTAACAATTCTGCTCAGTCACAGACCCCCTCTGGCAAAGCCAGGAATAAAAATCATCGGATTCTTATGCCTGTGCTTCCACAAGACCATTACGATTTGAATGTATTAATTCTGGATACTGTTGTGTGTTCAGGAGTACAATCTGCAGGTCTACAACTCTGCATTTAAAGCAGTTCAGAAATACACTACAGATTAAATACTGATGTTTCAATTACATTAACAGTTCTACAAATTGTCTAGCGCAGGAATGCAACAGTTTTTACACCACTCTGGCAACTGGCAGCTCTTACCCCATTTCATACAACAAGACACTTTAAGCCTAATGAAGTACAAACACCAATAGTCACAGCAAGCCCAAATTTGCCTTGGCAGCTGCCGAAATTCTGACCTATGGCAAAGAAAATGAAGACCTCAGCCGGGCAGTTCAGTCCCCAGTGACTCTGTATCAATGGAAGCATGAACGCTCAGTCACTTCTTTTCACATCGGAACCTGGGAGGAAGGGGTTTTTTTCTGGATCAATGAACACTACTGAGTAGATGAAAGAACTCAATAGATTTTCTCCAAAATGCAGCCAATAGCTATCAGAGTGTATGCTGAGAGGAGTCTTATTAGGCACAGGTCTCTTACTCTCACAGCCTTAGGTCATACAAAGCAGCAGGTCAGACCATAGAAAAGGGTAGAAAATTAGTGTTTCCCATTCACAGCAAATGGGGTTGCAGAACCTGCAGAAAGTAAATTCTCAACACATTTATATAACCTTTGCTACAACTCCAGACTTACTGCTTAAGCACACTGGGACATAAAGGTTACTGAAATTTGACTGTTATTGAAATGAGGGATATGGGTTTCCATGAATAGGAATTCTTTTTTAACCAGAATGAGCATCAGACCTCCTGAAATTTCATACCTGTGTTAAGGCATTTGTAAAATTTCTGTAAAAAGTGTTTCCCCTAGACTGGAAGAGACATCTTCCCCATTACGGTTTCATTAAGAGCTTGAATATTAATAAGAAGAAAACTAAGCTTCTCAATATTTTTATTATCTTAATTCATCTATCATATTCTTTCATAATATTCTATTATAATAAAATAAATTAGATAGAAAAAAAATATCTCCAATTCCAAAGTTCATTCGACTCAGGCATGTTAGACATATAATTTAGAAATTCAGAAGACAGACGTTTTAAAATCCAGCTGATAAAAGTATAGATTCAGGGACATTAAAACAACAACAACCACCAAAATAAACTAGACTGTCTTCTTTGCAGAAAGCACATTCTGTAAGGCTTTGGGGGTTTCCAGGATGGCAGCTTATTAGCTGAAACGGATTGTCATGGCTTTGAACTAAAACCCTTCTAGCTGCTGAGAGCTGTTTTGGCTCGCTTGTGTAATAAAGGCATGATTTACAGAAAATATCTTTGACATTTTTGGGCCATGTAAGAACCAGCACTAGGCCCATGACTACCTTACATACTGAATGAAATCTAACCTTGTTGAAACACATAGGAATTCAACGTTTGATTTCACAGAGTCTGGCTCTCATGACACTACCAGTGCAACAGTAAGCAAACAAGAATAATTCAATCTTTTTACAACAGTTGTGAGCTCACAGCAGGAAAAGACAATTTTTGACTTGCATCTAACCCTCCACCAGTTTTGTGACATATATTAAAACTTCTATTAAAATTGAATATTTATACTGATGTAAAATGTGAGTAATAATAGCAGAGAATCCAAATACTTATATCTTTGCCGACTTGTTTAATTTATACAACTCTAAAAATTAACTTTTTAGGAGTCATTCAGTTGTCCAATATGCAGTTCCTGGCTGTGTGTACCCTAGATACAAGCAAATCTAAATACCATTTGATTCCTGGAGCATTTGCTGCTCTACTGCAGGAAAAAACAAAAAGGGAGAAGTGAAACAAAGGAGAGGATGGATCTACACTGGAAACACAGAGAGGAGAGAGCATTTCATGAACACAAAAAACTGAGGAATTTAAAGGACTATTTCACAGAATGGAGTAAGTTAGCAATGACCAAACCTTTCATATAACATCATGTCCATGAGATTCTTATGTTGTACTACACTCTGGTATCTTTTCTGTGTCTATACAATACAGAAGCGGCTAGGATTCACATCATAAAGTAGGGCTACAGCATTAAGGTACTTCTTGAAGCACACAACAAAACTAGTGCCTACAGACCTCCATATGAAGCAAATCTACTACCTGATATTGGGGTTTTTTTAACAAAAACAGGAGCAATAGTTCCACAAACTCTCCACTCTCCTCCCAAGATTTATTTATTTATTACTTGCTTACTTATTTATTTATGTATGTACATATATACATATATATCAAAAGGCAGGTTTGCCTCAGAAAAACAGAAATTACTGCCATATCAGCCAGAAGAGCTTTAGTAGATTCAGATAATAATGGCTAGCTTGGCTACACAGCCATGCTTTTTTCACGCTCATTCTTCAAGAGTTATCCAGACAGAATGCGAAGAGTTGCTGCGCTATAAATATGCAGTCTGTCTCTGTGAAAACAAACAAAGCCCATACCAAGAATGAGCAATAAAAAAGTTTTACAATAAAGTATCCTGAAAACTAAAACACAAACCAAATATAAAATTATTAACACAAGTCATTCATCAACTTCAACTTTATCATTCTCCCAAAGCCATAACATGAAGTCGTATAATCTTTTGAGGTTTGATGAAACCCAGGATAGTTTCCCTGGCTGTTTTTCAGGTCTCTGCTGTGGCTTATACGTTCTGATTTTACAGTTTGATCATGATGACTGGTAATCATTCTGAAAAATCTGTTAAAAGCAAGTTGTGCTCAGCAACAGTCATCCTGCAGCTTTTGCACACAATGAGCTTGTCTAATCACAGCCACATGGTTTTACATGTGATATATGTGAAAGTGATTTTAAATGCTTTTTCAACCATTTCTATTGTTTTGACCAAATCTCAACCTCATCACATCTAAAACAGTAAGAAATGCACAAAATACGATGTATAGACGTTTTCTGTCTCATCCATCTCGTTGTTTCTGTCTGAGAAAGTAATTTCCTATCAGAATGGGACTTTAGGTACAGGAATTGTAGAAATCTGCCCAGCACTTTAGCTTCAAGGTCCGTGTCATTACATGCTCAAAATCTCTGCTTCTGGCAACAAACTACCTTAAAATCTTCATTAAAAAACATCTTAAGAACCTGAACTTCATGCTTATCTTAACAATCTCTGCCAATACCTGTCCTTCCTCTGTCTATTGTCCATATTGTGAACCAGCATATGTGGGCTGGAGTTTGGCTGGAACATACCTTCAGGACACACTGCCCACAGCACATCACTCAGTACATCACAGTCTAAAAGACAGAAATATGGTCAAAAGGCAGACAAGAAGCAGTACAAATGTGCATATGACCATGCAAAGGACAATCTTTTAGAGCAATGCAGTTGTTGCCACACAAGCTTTTCATTGAGTGTTTGCAAAGATTTGAAAAGGCACAAACCTCTGGAGAACAGCAGGCACAACAGCAGATCAGACTCCTTTTCTAGGGCCCTTTCACTTCTCTATGTCAGAGCCTCTACTGTCACTGCTGAAGACCTGTTATCCCTACCATTTTTTCTCTCTTCTACTTTGTTAACCTTGACAAATGCCAACACCTGGCCTCATCCCTCCTTGCGGATGACTGAAAGACAAGAAGGAAAAGAGGGTTATGATATTAATGCCACATGTACTTCTAGTCACACTACAGAAGGTCCGCTTCTTCCAGTTGCTCAGATAAGAACCTTCCTAAAACTTAACTAAGATATTATTTGCAAAAATATGGTCTTACTTCTATAGAATAATCAATGTTTGTGGTTGTTACTGTACCACTGACCTACCTTTCTATCTACATTCTGCCTTCATAATATAATTATATTCATAGTCCTGCAATTGTCAAGGAGTAAGCTATGTTTACCTACAATTTTTTACATTAGTATAATAAATTGTCAGAGTTTGTATGAGTTTTCTGCACAGCATAGAGCTACTGAATGTGTGTAACTGAATCAAATTCAGGCAGTTAGGCACAACAACGAGACTATTAATATAAGCAACCGAAGAATCCACATAATAAGCATTACCAAGACCTCCAAAGCATCAGGTCTAGCCTGACAAGCCACAAGCCTTTGAGTCCTAGAAGAGTTTCAGCCACATACTCTTGGAAATATGGGTATTCTCAGGTACAATCTCACTGTTGAAGGGCAACATCCTCAACTAATTTCAGAGCACATGACTCATCAGAAAAATCTTCCAATTCAAATTTCCATAACATCAGCACCCTCTTCAAGGGCCATCTCTTTTCCAGAGCTTAACCAGCCTCTCTAACTTTTCCCATCTAAATTCATAGCCTGCTGTAGCAGACCTTCCTTCTTTTCCTTCTTCTTTTTCTTCCCCATTTCCCCAGCATGCTTCTTCAACTGCGAAGTTAGATTAGGAAAGAAAGCGCAGAACTGAATTCTAAAGTCCATCTCTTCAGTCACAAAGCTTAACAAAAGCATATTTAACCTGAGAGTGATGCTGATATTGGCTTCTTAAGGAATTTTAGGCAATGTGTTAGGCCTATTTCCAAAGCACTCAATATTCTGGGATGAAAATTACTTCCTAAGTGCAAACCTGCAAACCATAAATGACAAGCCTTGTTCAAAATGAAATTGTGTCTAGTAATAAATAGATTATTCTGTATAAAAGATAAAGAGTTTTCCCTGAGACTAGCTCTAAACTCTGGAGAGAAAGACTGCAGAAACCAAGGATCACACAGACCATTTTCTGCTCCAGATTATCCTTGGGACGTTGCCTTCCCTAACACAGGGCAAATACTTAGTAATGTGAACACTGACAAAAGTGGTTGTAAAAGCAAATGTTAGGTACTCTCAAAATTCTTTGGAGAGAGTAGGAAAAGCCACGACCATCACATGTCATGAAGCCATAGAATCATTTAGATTGGAAACCACCTCCAAGATCATGAGTCCAACTGTTATCTTAGCACTGCCAAGTCCACCACTAAACTATGCCCCTCTGTACCACACCTACATGGTTTTTAGGTATCTCCAGGGATGGCAACTCAGACACTTCTCTTAGCAGCCTGTTACAATCCTTCACAACACTTTTGTTGGAGAATTTTTTCCTAATACATAATAACACAGTTGTATCCTATAAAGGCAGCACAAGAAAACATTAACAGAAAGCTATACTACTTTCTCTGGGCCCAAACTCTCATAGTCTAATTCTGACTATGTGATAATCTTACCACTTTTACAGGAATTACAATATGTATATAATGCCATCTAGTCACAATCTCCAAATTCTACAGGGAAAAACTAAACACCAACCTAACTGAATCAAAAAATTCACAAGATCAAGAACTAAAATAAACTACAATCTAAGCTATAACCTATTTTCATTATCATTTCAACTGTACAGGCAACAGACAGTAAAAAAATTACAAACTGCCATTCTGCAAAACACAATATTGCTTGTCCTTAACCAGTAAATGCTTCTGTGTGAAATTTAATTGGAATGTATATTGGTTGGAAGCTTGGATTGGAAAACAGTGACTTGTGTCTTTTTAATACAATATAGTCTATTGAACTATGTTCCAGCAATGTATGCAGGACTTTGCATATATTCCACCATGGGCACCAGTTAATGAGGTCATGTCCTCAGAGAATAAAATTAAATGAGGAAAAGAATTGCAATAAATTCAGAATAGGCGTCTGCAAAGTAATTTGAGAAGAAATGTCTTCCTGGCAAAGAGCAAAGCAAATACTTTGTAGGGGTCATAGGAAGGGTTTGGGGAAAGCACTTTGGCACTGAATTAATGCAAAGTGATTCTACTGCTCTAAAATCTACAAACTGTACTAACAGACAAGACTGTACTTTCCAAGAAGAGTCTGTTAGGCCTCTGGATGTTTATTATTAATATTTGTCAGCCATTTTTGTACCAGGCTTTTATTACCAGGCCAATAATTCTGACATTAAGGAATTGCCAGCTAGAGGTTTATTTTGCTTGCAAGTTTTGTACTTGTTTGGTAAGTCTCTTGTAATCCATTCGGGAGTATGGTCACAGAATGGGTCAAGTTGGAAGGGACCACAGACAACCATGTGTTCCAATCTCCCTACTCAAGCAGGGTTATCCTAGAACACATTGCGCAGGAACGCATCCAGACAGTTCTTGAATATCTCCAGTGAGGGAGACTCCACAGCCTCTCTGGGCAGTCTGTTCTAGCGTGTGGTCATCCGCACAGTAAAGAAGTTCTTCTTCACATTCCCGTGGACTTTCTGTGTGTCAGTTTCTGCCCGTTGCCTTTTGTCCTAGTGGTTTGCATCACTGAGCAGAGCCTGGCTTCATCTTCTTGGCACACCTCTTCCGATATTTACACACATTGCCCTCTCAGTTGCCTCTTCTTGAGGCTGAACAGGCCCAGCTCCCTCAGCCTTTCCTCATAATAGAGACTCTCCAGTCTCCCAGTCATCCTTGTTGCCCTGTGCTGGACCCACTTCAGGAGCATCATGTCTCTCTTGTCCTGAGGAGCCCAAAACTGGACACAGCACTCCAGATGCTGCATCACCAGCTGAGTAGAGGGGCAGGATCACCTCCCTTAACCTGCTGGCAATATTCTTCCTAATGCAACCCAAGATTCCACTGGTCTTCTTGGACACAAAGTGCCCACTTTCTTGGTGTCCCAGTATGTTCCACCAACTCCACATATGTTGTGTATCCGAATATAATGTTGCAAATTCCAGTTTCTATAATACTGAAATTACTACTGTGATAGCAAACTGATATCAGACTTCTTTTAATGTAATTAAAGCAGACAATGGTCTCCAAAAATAGCTTTTAAAATACTACTTCTATTTCAAATCTGTGTCTATTAGGATCATTGTAATAAGATTGTTTGAGGCAAAATGGAAAAACATTCTAACAAGTCATGCTCAGTACTGGCTGGTGTGCCCAGGCACAGGGAGCGGGCCTCCACCGTGTCTCTTTCATGCTACAAAAAGGATGCTAGGGACATTTGTGGTCAAGGTGAGCTAGTACTCTCCCGGCCATTTAGCTGGTTCAGTCCAGAAGCTTCTTCCAACCAGTCAGTTTGGATCTGACCATCTCAAAGACAGTTTAACACCCACACAGAGCCAACCACACTGCCTGACATTATGGCCGAAAAACAGGTCTTAGCCTCATTAAGTTTCCTAACATAGATATAGCAAAAAACATATCAGAAAGAAAAATCTGTGTTAGTGTGGTAGCTAAGTAGTCATGATAAATACCACTTAATTATCCACTATTTGAAGGAAGTGCTCATTGTGCTTATTTTGCTCATTAGTCTTGTGTGAGACGATGACAAATTACATAGATCTGCACGGTGATAACTTTTGGGTTCAGAGTATTAGTCTGTTTGCAAATGGAAACAACAGTTCACCTAACTTTCAAGTACTTCAAAATACAGTTTCTATCTTTGTAAGCAAACTGTACTTCATAACTTGCTTTCCTTTCAGATGTCTGTTTGAACTGATCTACTTACAGCATATCTTTTGTAAGAAGTGTTTAACATCATTTTTGCAGAGCATCGTACTTTGGTACACAACGAAGACAAATTATTTAAATACACATGTCAAGGAAAAAAGAATTAATCTCTTTATTTTCCAGAGTCAAAAAATGTGAATGCTTCAAAAAGGAAATACCACTGTATCTTTTGGTCTTACCCTTCTCTTCATTATTTGAGTTTATTTCCATTTACAACTCTGAACGTAGCGTCATTCATCTTTAGAAAACAACTTATTATATCTCATATTTTTTCTGTCTTCATATTTTTTCTGTCTGCAATATTTCTCATTTGTCTTTTGCTCTTTTTCCACTTTCCCTTTGACCTTGCTTTCTTCCTTGTTCCTTTTTTATCTGTTATTTAACTTCCCCTTCCTATAAAAATACAGTCATACCTTAGGTGAAAAAAGCCAACTGTTAAATACATTATAATTTATGGCAAGAAGTACACATCTGCCAAGTCTCAGACACTGTATCAGGTTAATTCAGTTGACCTCCAACAACCCTACCATGACATCCATGTTTCTAGAAAGCATAGTTCCACGGTGCACCTCTTTTTCTGAGTCCAGCAGGCTGCCTCATACCTTTCCCACCAAATTTGTCTAGCACAAGATCATGCTAAAGACAGAAGCTATAGCAGCTGTTATGTAAACCCTGTGTGGTCCAAGAAACACCTTCTTGGGAAAGCTTGTTTCCTGTAGCAAAATGTTGCCCCAATACACGAGGCTGCTTTTGTCCATCTTCATGAAGGAACATGTTAATTGTACAACTCATTACAATGCCAGTACATGCCAAATTTCATGTTTAAGTCAGAGAAACAGATCGCATCTGTGCCGAGAGAGAGAGGAACAAATCTAAAAATATGGGTTATGGGATCAAGTGGATTGATAGGCTAGAATATGCTTCCTCGACAATTTTGCCAACTTGTATGAGGAAAGAAAAGCATTACCAGGACAATGTAATTCTTGATTAAGAGTATTCCAGTATGCAGGAAAATATTAATATCCTAACAACTCTTTATTAATCTTTCTGTAGTTTCTCATGCACCTAATCCTAATAAATCATAAGTAGAAGATTTTCAGTAATGGCAAAAAAAACTGAGTAGAATGTGGAATGGTTTTTCATTACAACATACCTTTTTGTATATCTCTTCTCTATTTTAATATGAGATATTCCCTTGTTACTTTGAATTACATAAAGGAGAGAGAAAACTCCAGTGCACTGAGCAGCAGTTTTACACATACAACTAGATGGATGGACAAGTAATAGCACTTTCTTTTTCATTTAATACATAGCAAAATGGAAGTGATAAAATTAATTAGATACAAACTTGTTCTTTGACAATGTGCAACTATTGCGAGGGGAGAACTAGGGAAAACCTAGGGACACTACGAACTGACCAATATGATCGAGGTAAATGCCGTTTATTGTTGTGAAAACACCCCTTAAATAACCCAGATAGCACACACACTGCAAACCACCCTGTGACTGGTTAACACGAATAACACACAACTCTATTGGTGTAAAATAAAGTCCTTGTGACTTCTCTCTGTGGCCGATGTTTTTCAGTTCTTCTACTGCAGTTTCTGTAAGTTTACATTCTTGTCCCTGTTGATCTCCACAGAGGCTTCTTACAAGCAGTTTCTCACTGCAGTCTTAGAGGCCTGGCAGCATAGCTGCATCTAAAGCACTGAGGTCGCTCACATGTCC
Source organism: Grallaria varia (assembly GCA_013396735.1). Lineage (NCBI taxonomy): Eukaryota > Metazoa > Chordata > Aves > Passeriformes > Formicariidae > Grallaria > Grallaria varia. Next base: position 449,913 of record VWZG01006602.1, read on the forward strand.
ATTTTCTGCAAGATGTTTCCCAACATGCAACTGATTACAGATAAGCAGAGCAATTTATTCAGACACATTCAGATGGAGAAGGTGAAAAAAGCCCCCATTATATTACTGTTACCACTATCACACCAAATTCAACATATTAAGTAAAATTTTAACAGCCTTCTAATTAATGTGCTTTGGTGGTGGTTTAAATTGACAAAAATTAAAGTTACTTTTAGAATTCCACCCTCTATTGGAAAAAAGTAGTGTGACTATTGGAAAGCTCTAAAGGGACTGTTTTGATTTCATACCCACACTTGGAGCTAACGCTACACATTCACAGGTAGAATTAAGTGCCATTAACCAACTGCCAGAACTCATAGCCTATTAGCATCCAATTGCATCAACTCTTCATTGAAAAAGTTCTTCCTCGCAGCCAGAGCGAATACAGAATTATAAAGTTTCAACAGATTAAAATTTTGGCACATTTTAGTTATGGGTTTTCAAACCACAGTGCTGGGATGTTCAGTCCAACTCTATTCGAGAAACAGCAACTAGAAAAAACAAATTCATATAAATAGGGATTTTTCCATTCCATTCTAGTTGTCTTTAAACTAGTTTCTATGAAAAGTAACGTATCCTACATTTTACATATCTCATGATTTTTAAACTTTGTTTGATTATTGTGTCTAAAATGTATCTAGACTGCATTTCATTGATGTGACAAACTCTGGTTTCTCTGATTCAGTAAGAATTTCATCATTGAGCTTAGTGAGGAAAAATTAAAAGATAATGTAGAGAAACACCTTCTTTGTTTCTGCTTATTTTAATTGGAGGGAAATGGTCACACTTCCAACAAAAGGAACAATTGACTACAATTCCAGCAGTGTATAAATACTAACAAGATGTTGATATAAATGGATCACAAAGAGTAAAGTGACAACCATTTACAGTTCTCATAAGACTTTTTAGAGTCTTTGTACACAAAAGGTAGCATACTGCTTTATTTTTCACAAGATTGTTCTTAATGAAAATCTCTGCTACATCATTACATTTCATTTGTGATGCTCCTCAGATGCCCAGCTTTGGTTAGGCAGCCCCACGCCTCCCTATCGCATATTTCTAGGTACTAAAACATGGAGAAAAAGAACAATAACTTTACCCAGCTAGAAACAGAGATGAAGAGAGGAAATGACAGAAGAAAAACATCCTTCTTTCTCAGGTCTTCTGGACATAGAATTATTTTCAAAAAACATCAAATGCTCTTTGTAATGTTTGTCAGCAAAAGACCAAAATAAGACAACTGAGCAAGGCAAACATGTTCTCCTACTGCTGCAGATAAAAGATTTCAAGCAGCTCTGTACTACAGGTTATCCATCTCATTTGGCCAGCTGTGCTAAAAATAAAAAAGCCTTGATTTTTAAGAAAAAGGCATCCAGGCAAAATCATGAAGTTTAAAATCACTGATCTTTAAGAAAGTTCAGGAAGGAAAATGTAATTTAATTTATACTAAGAGACCACTATAACATAAGTATTTCAGTACTAAGTCCAGTCACCAGGTCAGTTGAGCTGCTTGTGACAAGATTCATCTATTTGAAAAACAGTTACATATATACACCAGGTACCGAATTGTGTTACGTGGAAATGGTTAGTGATGGAAGCAAGTAACAACATCGTGCTGTACAGTTAGACTGAATCTCCAAATTGAAAGTTTAGAACAACGCTTATTCTTACATGGTCCACAGGTGGTGGACACTCAGGATTTAGTAAAACTAGTGGGAAGAATAAGCGCTGAGTAAAACACCTGTTTAGTAGTTCAATTCACTGATGTTGCCAGTATTTCACCTTCCCATGCAATCATCAGTCCACTTAAGCCACACAGTCTCTGGATAATTAGGTTCTTACCTGTTACCCACTAAGGAGAAACAAACTTTTTCCATCCTTTTTTTTTTTTTTTAAACTAAAGTACTAACTAAAACTAAAGCACTAACTCAAGCACTGTCTGCAATTTCCATTTACTTCTAGTGGGCTTGGAGAGTGTACACAACTTCGTGTTTTAAAATATATATCAAACTCCTCTAAGAAGATTTTTAACTCTTAAACTATTTATTAGCATCTTTGAGTTACTCAAAGGCAATCACCAGTTAGCAGCACAGGAAGTAATACAAAGATTCTGCTGAAAAATTGGCATTGAGAATGGACCTCCCTGATAGTAAGAGATTTCTATTTCTTCCCCCATCCATCATACTGCAGCATCAGAATTCTTAACAAGGTTTCAGAAAATAGATTGAAGTCTTCTTAAAGGCTTTTGTACAGAACTGTAGTACAAATGTTATCCAACAGGATATCCTACCTGGTCTTCAACTGTCTTTCCAGAAGTGTTTTCCTTAGACTCTGTTTGCCAGCCTCATACGGAGGTCTGAAACACCTTAAGGTGTTCAAACTGGAACAAAATGCCTGCTTTCACAAGTAAATAATATTTTTACTCTCTAATCTTGCACACTAGAAAATTATTTGGAATTGTCCCTTTGTTCCAGGATCACAAGATAAAACATGTAGATTAAAAGTAACTGATCTGTTTATAAAACATAATGGCATAAAATCAAATGGATCACTACCTAGGACACATTCTCTTCTGCTACATTCTCTACCACTGTCATAGACAAGATTGACAGGATTCTTCTAGTTAACAAAAACAAACAAACAAACAAAAACCCCCAAAACAAACAAAAAACCAAACACACACACAAAAAAACAACCCAACTATCATGACAACCTTTATGTTTCGTATTTTTTATATCATAACTTTGTCAGGTCTCAGCCATTTTGGTGGGAGTTTTTACTGATCTTCAGCATTTCAGATTTCTGTCTCCTAAAATATACTGAACAAGCACAAGAAGTAGCAGTCTCCTCTTGCTGTTCCATTGATGTACTTTACTCCTTAACCAATTTTCACTTTTCATTTTTCCCTTTCCCCCTCCCCAAGAGATATGAGTCAACAGAGAATATACAACCCATGAGATGTGGCTGAGGTGAGCACCTGCACATGGCACAGGTATTTTTTGTTGTATGCCCAGCAGTCAAGGAAAGGGAAGCGGAGCACACTGAATAAGGACTTGGTCCAGGAAAGGTCCAGCATTGCAGTTAAGGCAGTGAACAATTTCCCTGAAGTTACCAGGACCTATTGCCATGTGCAATGAACTCACACCAGGTGATCATTAGGGATGGAAGTTGGAACTACTTACCTGCTTGAGAGTGAGCATACATTTCAGTCCTTTGTCAGGCAGAGCTTGCTAAGACCATACTTCACAGGACTAGATTCAAATAGCCCACCTTTTATAATCTGATTACAGAGCCTCCATAAAAATGAAGCCCTGTTCCAATTCCAGCAGGGTTGTATTGGGCAAAATCATTTCTGTACATAGAATAAAATAACTCTAGTATGTTGAACTCTTGCAACAGTAGCCCTTTTCCAGCTTTCATTTGCATCACGGTTACAATCCAACAAAGAAGCAACAAATAAACATGTTTCTATTCTAACAAAATATAAATTATATATTATTTTCCAAATTGCTATTTAAGTACCACATATCTTTTCCAAGAGGGTGTTTTTCTGTTCTTAGGACAAAAATCTAATTGTAATTCATGTTTTGAATTACTAAAAATTAAATACTTGTTAGAAGATAATTATAAGATAGCTAAAAGTACATTTCCTGGCAACACAAGAAGTACACTAAATTGTTCCAAACTTGAACGACCCTCTGGCTTCATCATCAAGGAATTTAAGTTACATTCAATGGTAATATAATTTTCTGGTTTAGATGGTGGGGTTTTTCCCCCTCCACTTCCTAAAAAGTAGCACCAAAACAACTAAAGGGAAAAAAAAATATGTTCTGTTTCTTTCTATCTGGACACTTGGTTTCCCTCACATGGATTGGAAGCACCATCTGCTTAGAGAAAAATAACAGAATAGTTGCAAGTGTATTGACCTAGCATGAAGAGAAACCCGAAAAGACAAAACCTTTGCTGACAAGAGTTTATTGAGCAGCACGGTCCGCATGTCCTAAAAGCATTGTGAACTGCAAATGTGCTACATCGCTACAGGTTATTTCGTAGTTCATGTTACACAGAATGCTACGCTAAAGGAATGCTTTTATCTGTATACTTTTGCCTTTTATTTTTCATAACCGCTGCACTCAATAAGACTATTAAGTGTCAATTAAACACAGCTACGGCAATTCCAACCTGCAGAACAGCTGCACACGTATTGAATTCAAGCGTAAAACACTAACAATGGTTATGTTAATAGGATACGAGGGGTATCTGTCATACAACCGAGCTGTTTGCAGTACTTTTGTTTCAAAGTCTGTCTCACTAGTAAGCTTATGTCTAGCCGGTGAGCGATTTATTTAGCAGAGTTATGTTCGCACGCAAGTGAATAGGGCAACCCCTTTTGTCGTCCCCATCTGTCTCTCATCCTTTCAGATAACCAGCACACCACCATTTTCCCGCAAACAAAGGTTACAGAAAGTCCATCTCCCGTGAAAATAAAGGCAAAGGGGCAACTCGCGGGCGCGGGAGCGGCGCAGGGGGCGCAGCCCGGGGGCCGCCCCCCGGCAGGGCCGGGTCGGGCTCCCGACCGGCGGGGCAGGCGGTGGCAGCACCTAAAGTGTTCCGGAGCCGAGCGCAGACAAAAGAGGGTGTGGAGCAGCTACGCGGAGCGCGGCAGCCGCCGCCACGCCAGCCCGTTCCGCTCGGGAGGCAGAAAGTCCATTCCCGGCAAAGAAAAACCCACTCACCCACCCGTGCCCGCTGTCTCCCTGCCCCTCGCCGCCGAGGGCAAGGGCGCCTTTCCCCGCCCCCCCCCGCCGCCGCCGGCAGGAACAGGCACGGCGCGGCCCCTCCGCTCCCGGGGAGGGCTGACGGCTGCGGGCGGGTGAAGTTTGGGGGCGAAGGGCAGACCCCCGGCCCGGACACCCCCTCTCGCCCCGCCGCTTACCTGTGGGAAGGTGCTCGGTGCCCGCAGCCCTCCCAGCGCAGCGAGTTACGGGGCTGCGCCGCGCCCGTCAGACGCGGGGCTGCTCCGGTGAGGCGGCGGCTGGCTCAGGGAGTGACGGGGCGGCGGCTCCCCTCGCCCTTCCCCGGCACCGTGCTCGGCGAGAGGCGGGCGGGGGCAGGCATGGCGAGCAGGCAGGGAGCGGGGCTAGGGCGGTCACTGCCGGCCGCAGGAGGACGCCTGCCGACCGGGGGCTGCGCACCCCCCCCCCCCCCCCCGCGCCA
>VWZG01006602.1:455179-472498 GCA_013396735.1 Grallaria varia
CGGGGGCGGCCCCCCCCTGCTCGCCCCGCGGCGACGGGCGGGTGCCATAGCAGCGCTCCGCGGGATCCGTGAGGGGGGAGCGGCCGCCAGGCAGCCGCCCAGGGGGGCGTGGGCGGGCGGCGGCTCCGCGGCGCAAAACTTTGCCGGTTCCTCAGCGAGGTGCCCGGGAGCCGCTCGCCCCCGGCGCCGCCGCGGGGTAGGTGAGGAGAGAACGGACCCTGCGGCCGCCCCGCCGGGCGGNCCCCCCCCCCCCCCCCGCCGTTGCCCGCCGCCCCCCGCGGGACGCGGGGGGGGCGAGGCGGAGGCGGGCGGGAGCCGCGGCAGCAACTTCGGCAGCCGGGGCGATGCGGGGCGGGCGCTAGACGAGTCTGGCAGGAGACAGCGAGCGGGACGGGACGGCTGCCGGGGAGAGGGGCAGCGTGAGCCGCGGGGCGGGGATATGGTTCCTCTACACCCCGCCTGCCGTGGAAGTTTCAGCGCATCCCGCGGGGAGAGCTCGACGAGCCGCCGGGAGCCGCTCCCGCCAGGAGGAGCACCTCCTCTGCGAACCGCCTCTGCTCTGCAGCCAGCCCTGCCCAAGCGGCGGGTTTGTAGCGCGCCCCGTTCCGCCCCGGCGGGCTGAGGGGCCGCGGCCGCGGGGGAGGAGTCACCGGCGGAGGCGGTGCGGGTGTGCCGGTCACCGGTGGGCTGGTCGCGGCGGGGACCCCGGTATGTGCGGCCAGCTACCCACCCTCCCTGCCCTCCTGCGAGAGCCGGACGGGAACTGTGGGTGCGCGGGGTGATTCACCGTGATGCGGAGGGTTTTTATCTCAGATGCAATTACATTTTATGATTCAGCTTTTCCTTTTCCCACTTAGTTTTGCTTGGGTTTGGGTTTTGGGGTTGGTTTTTTTTTTTTTGCGGCCGCACGCCCACCCCTCGCATCCAGCCAAGGGACGGCAAAGTTAAGCGACCTGGTGCTCTCACCTGGGAGAGGGGATGGCTCCAGTTTGTGGTTGTACTGTGCGTTGCTTTATAATGATTATACTCCTGATACAGTGGCTTCCGCAATAAATATATTCTCCATTACCACCTTATTCTGGCAAGGAGACAAGGTGCCAGCAATTCCGGACTGGTAAAGAGAAAAGTAACACTCCTCATAAGTTTGAAACATTGCATTTCCAGCTGTTCAGCTTGCTTTGATTCAAGGAGTGAAGAATCACTTTCAAGTGACAGATTTCTGTCTGTTCATTCAGCTCTTACTGGACCTATAATTTGATTTGTGTATGATGTAACATGTATTTCATGTCATCCAGTGAGAGGACAGGTCTGCAGACAGGTGTGTGCTTCAGAGATGTCAAAAGTTGTAAGACCCAGCTGTGTATCAGAGGCAATGGTTGAAAGGATCATACATGCCCACCAAGTCCCAAGTAGATGCCATGTCTCTACAAGTAGAAAATAAGAAATTTTCTTAAGAATTTATGGCGAATGTCACTATGGAAGAGTTATGGAAACTTCACCCATTTGTGCTGTAGAATGTAGAGTAGCATTGTGATGTGAACCAGCACTGGTTTCAGCAATATTCTTGTACTCTCTCTGGAAAGGCTGCAGCTTGTAAATCTACAAGGAAAAATACTTGTTCAGTTCTTGCTAGTGACTTCTGTTTTCCTTCCAACAGTGGATTAGGTAGAATATCACTATACCTTTCTTCTTGTCGTGGTTTAACCCCAGCTGGTAACCAAACACGACACAGCCACTCACTCACCCCCAGTGGGATGGTGGAGAAAATCTGAAGAATAAAAGTGAGAACAGTCGTGGGTTGAGATTAAGACAGTTTAACAGGTAAAGCAAAAGCCACATTTGCAAGCAAAGTAAAACAAGGAATTTGTTCACCACTTTCCATAGGCAGTCAGTTGTTCAGGTATCTCCAGGAAAGCAGGGCTCTGTCATGCCCAACACTGACTTGGAAGGACAAATGCCATCACTCCAAACATCCCCCACTTCCTTCTTCCCCCTGTGGTCAGTTGGGGTCAGCTGTCCCAGCTGTGTCCTCTCCCAACTCCTTGTGTACTCCCAGCCTCCTCACTGGTGGATCAGAGAGAGAAGCAGGAAAGCCTTTGACTCTTGTGCAAGCTCTGCTCAGCAGTAACTAAAACATTGCTGAATTACCAACACTGTTTCCAGCACAAATCCCAAACATAAACTCACCCTAGCTGCTATGAAAAAAACATCCTTATAAATCCTCAGATAATTTTTGCTCTCAAACAGTCCTCCCCAGAAAAAAAACTGGGCAAGTGTCTGCAAGAACTAGTGTGGTTTTGAGGACAGAGTGAATGTGTTGGAGGACTAATTTCAGTAGTTACAAGGTGAGAAGCATCTCTAGGATAGACTTCCCCTTGCATTTACTGTATGTACAAAACCTACATTGACACTGAACCACAGGGTTGTTGTTTTCACACATGATCCATAAACTATATGTAGAAAAATGTGATAATTAATTTAAATTACTGTTGGCAACACATTTTGTGGAAGATTGCAGTGGATTATAGTACAAGAGCTGCCTATCCTAGTGACAGACATTTTGGAGATGTGTCTTGCAACTAGATAACATTTACCTTTGCTACTTACTTGGGTTGCCTGGAGTCTGCTAAGACTCTGTCAGTGCATTTTAAAACAGAGACAGTGTCTGCTCCTTTTCCTACATAGAGCAGTTTTATACTGACCTTAAGACCATTGATTTAAGGAATTTGCTCCCCATCTGCAGAAGAAAAGAAAGAAGAGAATAAGGCCCTCAGGCTCTTCAGATCTCAGTCATCTGCACATCTCTGGAGAGTCAAACAATGTCAAGACTAATATTTCAGGCTTTAAATGTCAACACTGATATTGCTAAAACAAACATTTTAATGTATTAATTATGAAGTTGGTTGCTTCTGAGGTTATAGCAAGAATCAGAAATTTAGCCTCATGGGGGAGACTCTTCCTTTTAAAGGCATGGAATACTTTTATTTGAAATCTGGGTTGTTAGCAGTACTATACTAGTTTCCCTTCCAACCTACACCTTTCAGTTCATAGTATGAAAAGTCATTCATTTGCTGTAATAAGCAAGGCAGTGGGTGGATTAAACTGTAAGTGTATCTGCTTTAATTTTGGTCCAAAGAGAAAGCCAGCATTCTTATAGCTCTTGCCTTTGGACAGAATCTTTTTCTAAGATCCAGACTCATTTCTACTTTGACTTTGGATAAAATTTGTGATGCTTGACTATCCTGGGTGATAAGGAGGTAAATGTGAAATATCCTGAATTTGGAACACAAATGAAATTGAAGATTGAAAGGATCCCCATTAGAGGTGAAGAGCTGTAGTCAAATTTAGACCGTTACAGTGAAAATAACTGACAATGTAAGCTTTTATTTTTGCTAAAACTTACTGTGAACTGTATTGTGAATCTGTTATCTTACATACCTTTTTTTTTTCCACACTATGTTGAACCAAAAAAAAAAAAAAAAAGCCTAAATCTGTTATCCTTTAATCAAAATTAACTGATTAAGGCATAAAATAAATCTTCAACCTATCATTTGTTCATACTGGTTTGTTCATATTGAATTTCTTTTACAGTGTAATTGGTGAAAATCTGGTCTCTATAAGCTGTGAATAAGGGTATCAAGTTCCTTGATGATAATAAATTATTAGTTAGTCAATAAATAATAAATACATAACTGAAAATTATGTTTAGATCTCTGCCTTAATGACTGGTTTCTGCCTCAAAAAGTACAAAATCTAAGATCTTTAATCTGTACTTGAGAAAATGCTTAAGCAATCAAAGACCTAAGTAGTGTCAAAGTATTAAATCACAAGCCTGGTACATGAAATCAGGAGGTACAAGCTAGTAACCAAAATTCAGTCATAAACAATCTGAATAATCCAAAAATTTTTCATCACGAAATGGACCTAACAGTGTAATTATTTCTGTCATGTACTTCTAGATCATACAAAATGGCCTTATATGCTTTATTGTATTTTCCCTTGAATTGAGAGTGGAGGTATTATCGGAGAGGAATGATGCCATGAGTCTGTTTTAACTTCTGACTCTATCACTACCTCCTACTGTCTTCAAAAAAAAAGCCACCTTTCCTCACCATCAAAGGTCTAGAAAAGGTGTCTTTACCTCTTTTTCTTATCCCATGCTGTATTGACAAGTTAGCTCCTACCCCTTTATGCCTGTATCTATAACCAAATGACAAGATGTTTAATGGGCAATTTATTATCTTCTTTTTTTTTTTTCCCCCTCTATGGTGCCCTGCACACTAGTCCTACCACGAGTTCAACATAAATATCAGCAGAACTCATTTGTCCAATGCCTAGAAAAATCTTGAAAAATTACTAGCTTGCTGCAATGCCAAAGCCACTGATTCTCCAGCTGACCAGTTCACTTCCTGGTACTTATCTGTTACACACGGTCTTTACCCTGATGGAAGCTTTCCATGGCAGATAGTACCTCTTCAGTTTGCTGCTGTAAGCCACCGAGAGAAATTGGTGAGATCCTGTTTAGCAGAATTATGGTGCAAATATTTGGCAACAGCAATGAAAGCCAAGAAACACAGGGCCAAGAAAATGTCAGAATCATACAAAAGAATCTTGGCATGTGCCACTATTTATCTTACCAATAGTTACACAACATGGAATACCATGTAATTTACCATTTATTGACTTAAGCTTTACCTCAAACAGTTTCTGAAACTGGTGAGCATACATAAAAAATATCTGCTTTCAAATGATTTGTGAGCTGTCAACAATACTTAAAATACTAATTTAACTTAATCCTTTCATACTTTCCTACAGTCTAACTTTTTAAAAAGGAATAGATACTCAGCTCACCAAGTATGATGAAAATGTATATACATTAAAAATAAACCTTTGAAAGTCATGGGTTGGTAGTTTCTGTAAATAGAAAATCAACTTTTTTCTCTGCCAGCATTGAGTATATATATGGCTTTTTGTATGTAATAAAGAACTTGCTGGAATATCTCTTATCTTGTAAACAACCAAAGTATGAAACAAGTGTTTGAGTTGAGTAGGTTTTAATCTGTCTTGAAGTAGTTTAGGAAATCAGGTTTTCTTAAATGTGTTCCACTGCCATAATAATTTATTTTGCCTTTATTTGAAATATTCATCTAAAGAATATGTTATTATATGCTATTAATAGTAAGGATAGGTTAGAATGTATAACATTGCTATCTATTAAAAACCACAGAAATAGAACTATTATTATACACATGTAAGTGAAGAGATTGAACAATAAGGTGAATAAAAGAAGTTAAATACCTATGAACCGGAACTCTTATTTAGTGCATATGGTAGTGAGGGAAAAAAATTTCCAAAATAGTGTTTTTTTTTCTTTTCAGTTTATCATTAAAGTCAGTGCAGTTTAAGACCTGTGGCCAAAGTCTGGAAGACTTTCTTGAGTTGCTGTCTTTAAATAGCAGCACCATCTTGAAAGGAAGATGAAAAGTAATGTGTAGATTTTATGTCCATTATAGTAGAAGCTCACAATAAATAAAGTACTAGTGGAATAATTTTTTTTAATGAACAAATACACAGAAAATATAATCTTTTCTCAGATTACTGAATTGTTTGCAGATGCTTTTTCGTCTCTGTTTGTAAGGTTTCCTGATACTGCATCATGAATCAAAAAACAGAGCTCTTCTGAATGAAGCATTTCAAGGCAGGTAGGTGGGATGCTGGGACCAGAGGTAGAGTATTTCCTTGTCTTCATAAGGATTTGTCTCTGCATTTTAAATGCCAGCAGTAGAGTCAGCCAAAGAGAAGGTATCTTACGGAATTGACATATTTTCATCATATATTTCTGGGAAGATAACAAAATGCAATATACTGTGCGACTTAACTTACTAGTTTCATAACACACAAGTGCTGTTGTGAGCAGCAGTCATACTATCTCCAGATAAAATTCCACAAGGGACTTATAGGAAGTGAAGTGGAACCATCTTTAAGAAAAGTATTGCTCTGCTGAAGGAGAATCTAAATAACGAAGAAAATAAAATTGCTTCACAATTTTGAATGGTGTCACGTAAGTATTTCATGTGTCATGTAGTAATTATCTGTGATCATTTCAATTGTGGTGATGGTGAGTTCAGTCTCCATGCCATTCCATTGTGGGGGAAAAAACAATGAAACACTAGGAAAAGTGGATAGATGACTCTCATTTGAAAACTTATACCCCTATAAAAATGCGTCATAAAAGAATTATCAGTTATTCTTCTATTGTGTACTTACATAGAAAAAAAGCCATATATATGTAGTAAATAAAATCTTACTATGTAAATCACGTAATTGGTTACCTAGAAGCGCTACCAATGAGTTTCCTAAATACTATTGTGTCTAGACAAAAAAGGAACTAGTATTGAAAAACAGCTTGCTTTGCTGAGAACATATGAGGGTATTAAAAGCTTTATGTTGTGAGAGTCTTCCTGTGTGATGTGATTATGCAAGTCTCACCAAAAACCAAGAGTCTAGACAGAAGCTGGCTTTTATTTAAAGAGTCTGAGAAGGTGCACAAAACCTTAAGCATCAGGTCTTTGTGGAAATTTACTGTAAAATACCAGTCATTGTTTCCAAGCTTTATGAAAACGAGGTTGTAGTTTGTTGTTCTGTTGCTTTTTATGCCCATTCTTGAAAAGCAAATGCTGAATAATTCTTAACAAAATCTACCAAATGTGGAAATTAAAGGAGACTAATTGATGGCACCAGGAAAATAATATTTACTATGAGAATCATTATGAAAATTTTGTTTATGCCCAATCCAGCATTTTGGTTCCAACAAAACACAAATCTGTAGTCTGCATTATCTGGTATTTCAAAGACTTTACCCCGTGTAAAAGATTATTCCCTGTAGATTTTTTTTCTCGCCAGTCCTTCCATCATCTGATTTTAGCCACCATTCTCTCCCTCTTTTTTCTCTTTTTTTTAATGTAAGTGAAGATATAAGAGGGGGCTGGCAGTTCACTGCTTGAATCCTGAGGCAGGTTTTTGGAGAAGAGGGATTGCTCTGGTTCGGGTTTTTACATTTCAGTGTTAGAAGCTAGAGTATGGACTCAGAGAACAATATTAGCTGACTAAAGCTGAGGAAACAGGGTAAAACTAAGAGTAGAAACAGTAGAATTAAGGGAATTGTCCAATTTTTTGTGCACATCAGTGGCAATATTCAGTACCCCAAATATTTCTGTTACTGAAAGGCTTGAGCCTCCTCAAGATGCAGAGGATTCTGACACTATAAAATAAACATTTCAAGACATATGACTTTAAACATGACTAAACAGGTTTAAACAACTGAAAAATGCATGGTGTTGGATGGTGTTCTCACTGTCCTCCTAGACTGACTCAGTGATGACTTTTGGGTCTTTGTGCAACAAAAATAATAAGATTAGAATTTTAATTTTTATTAAAGTTCTACTAAAATGTGAGTATTAGAGAAAAATTACTATTTTGTAATTTTTAGATTTCAGTTTAACTCGTCAGTGAGGTTTTCAGATATTCTGCTCATCCGCCTCAGGAGGTGACCTGAAACAGTGGAGGAATATTCTAAGCCCTGAAGGAAAGAAGACAGTGACTTCATGTCCTTTTGATTTTAGTTTGCATGAGAGCTTTTTCTACACTTCTATGCCCCATCAACACATTCACGATAATATGTTGCAGTAACTTACATTTTTTTCCTTCTCCTTAGAAAATGTTCTGGTATGGAACTTGTCCTTACAAATAGAGGATTTTTAATACATACATACATACAAAAATACTATAATTATTGTTTTAAAAAAATGTAGGTTTCCCTTCTTCCTCCAAAATACTGCAGTGCTTAGGGATTTAAGTTTTCCCACAAGAATCAAAGAAGACATACTGGAAAGGGCATTACTTTTAGAGGATTGTATACCAAAGCAAAACAAACTGAAATATATGTCCTATGTCAAAATAAATCAATAAATAAATAAATGGCAAGCAATCCTTGCAGTTTTTAGCCCTGTTTAAATGTGCATTCTACTGTCTATCATTTTTGTAGTCATGAGAGAGAAAGCTGTAAACAACACTTTCATTTCTGAACCCATAGCCCAGAATACAGTGGATTCTCAGCGTAGTTTACATCAGGAAACTGTCTTAGATGAGACTGTGGAGGTAGCTACTATGCTAAAATGTAAAAGGGAAAATTGGGGGATAGGGAAAACTTCTGTACAAAGATACCACTGAAGGATTTTATTAATGTTTTTTATGTTCTCTGTTCTGCTTAAAGAATTATAAATGCCTATGAGGGATGATTTAGATAGGACCGTGTAATCTGTTGCCTATTTTCAGTAAATTATCAACATAAAATTCTTAAGAGGGCAAGAAAAATAGCAGCGGAGTCATTCATTCATGTTTTAAATTTCCATGATTAGTAATTCTGGGACAATCATGTCAATCTACCATTCAGTGTGTTTTATCACAATATTGTCTCAAGTCTCATTTATGATTGGGTTATAACTGAATAATTATTTGTGAAAATTAGATTTGCTTAAATGGTAATTAATATAGAAGCTTGATAAAGGGGAGCCTGTTATTCTTTATTTCCATGTATCTCCCAGGATTTATTTTATCAAAATCCTAAGTACAGAGCAATTCTCTTCAGAGAAGTACTTTCACTGAAGAGCAAAAGATGGAAAGGGATCATGTCAAAACATATTAACTTGGTAACATCAGAAAAATACATCAGAAGAACTTTCTTTTAAAGATATTTTTAAGCAATTTTCCAAACATATTGAAGTTAAAGGAGATTCTCTAGAACGAAATGCTCTACCTGACTACCTGAGCATATTGCTAATTGTTTCAGCACATCTGCAGATGAGCACATAGCAGGCTCACTGGAACCTCTGTTGATGAAGTTTGCCAAAATACCAATTCATTCTTTATGTTGAAATGAAGCACAAGGAACTTAGTCAATGTCTGTTTATTTTATTGTCTCTTCTGAAAATATCTATTTTCTTCACATATTGGCCAAAGCTGGATAATGTCTTCCTCAGGAGAGCAGTTCTGCTACAGCTATTTCTACATAACCAGACATTTGTTATGTACCCACCTGCACTCAAATTATCATTGACTTTAATGTGAGTTTAGTGCCCTGGATGGCAGAGGAAGGTACAGCCTAGTACTTACTTCCATTTTGTCTGTTAATGAAAACCATCATGTAGATGACAGGGTAATGATGTTAACCTTGGTCTCCCAATTATTTACCAGTCTGAATATTTACCGCCTTTTTTTCTTTTTTTTTTTTTTTTAAGTTTCCAATTGTCACAGCACTCCTGCTCTCAGCAGAGCTATTAAATAACATGTCTGTACACTACTGACTGAAACACGAGAGCTTCCTTTTTTCATTTAGTCATCAGCTGTGTTTTAACTCTCCAGCTTATTTGCCATGGAATTTTAATATTCCCGCTGAGGGAACCTGAAATCCATATCTTTAGGGCGGAAAAGTAGTTCTGATTTGCAATAAATTTTATAATGCATTTTGTTACTAACTTTGCTGGTAACCACTTTAATTCAACTAACATCCCCATAGCTACAATGTGGTGTCGCTAAAAGCGCTTGACAAAGTGACATCAATGCCAGGAATGCTGAGCAGGCATGTTTAATGTTGTTTCCTGATATGGTGTTTTTCCCTCTGGAGTCAAGGACTGTCATGGATGGAAGAACATGATAGAGTATGATTTCAGGAGCATGCTTTCACCTTTATTGCCAGAGCCTTTGCTTCCCTACTTTAGCACATGCAATCTGTCAACAGAGCTCAGGACCATGTGGAGTAATGAACTTTCATTATCAAAACATTAGTCCAAATTGAAGTTCATCACACATATTAGTAATTAGAGGGGGTTGGGTTGAAAATGAGCTTTTCAGAATAGAAATAATGAAAAGGCAGTGCTCAAAAATGCAGGTACAAAACATAAAAACATTACAATTGCAATGGCACCAGGTGCAACTGAATGACATTTGCCCTCAATTGTACAGAGTAGCCATCTGTTGCACAACAGAGAACAACAAGAGTTATTAGAAGTTTGCCGGCATAGGAAATGTCCCAATTTTATGAAGTGTTTTGAAAGTGCATTGGAGTAAAAAATCACTATGTAAATATAGGAACTCATTTATTTACGAGCAATGAGCCTCAGTGCAAATTTCAGATAAGAAATAGCTGTGCAATACAGAAAAGGGATTCATGAGAGCACAAGCTCCACAGAATAATAGCTCAGCAGTCTGTACAGCATAATGTCACAGGCAACACTATTTTGATGTGCCTTGACCCGCAGTCTTATTCTCTAACACCAGTGCCATTCCGATTTTACCCTGCTCTTATACTCAATGTTTCTGATAAAAAAAGTAGAGAAAATGACAAAGCTATTCTTTACGGATGTCTTTTTCAGGCCATGAAGAGTCAAAAGGGGTTGTTAGAAATATTGGCAAAGTACCTACCTTTAGTCCTGTGATGTTACCTATGAAGTCTATAGTTATGTGAATTCTGGAAATAGGAAAGCCATTCAGTGAAAAATATTCTGAAAGACTTTTAAAACACTGGACTCCTTTCAAACAGCTCTGTTTTGTTGACATGTGGGGAAATCTGAAACTTATGTCCATAACATGAAAGTAAGTCTCCAAGAATCACTCTCAGAGCACACATGCATAGAAAAACTGTTGGTTTTTTGTTAGGACATAAATTTAAACTTCATTTCCAATTTTACATACTCTTGACAGATACATTTATTTGGATTTAGGGCCTCCACAGCATTTAGGTTAATGCTCTTCTAAAAGAAGTATATTCTGACTTAACTGTAGTGTGTCAACTTGTAGAGCTACTTCAAAATATATATTGATTGCATTGCCTCTTACTGATTGTATTTGTCATTGACATAGTCCCATGTTTTGATATCAGTGGTGCCCAGTGACAGGACAAGAGGCAACGGGCACAGAGTGAAACACAGGCGGGTCCCTCTGAACATCAGGAAACTATGCTTTACTATGAGAACTGGCACAGGTTGCCCAGGCAAGCTGTAGAGTCTCCCTACTTTTAGAAATTCAAAAACCATTGTCTTGGGCAAATGACTCTAGATAGCCCTGACTGAACAAAGAGGTTGGACCAGGTGTCTCTGAAGGTCACTTCCAACCTCAACTATTCTGTGATTCTATAGCTATGACTTTTAGAAAATTTTAGTTTACTCACTGCATGAAGATTTATCAGATGGGAGGAGGATAGAACAAAATTTTTCCCACATTACAGAATAAGTCTGATTTTTTTTTTTTTTGTCTTAGATATTAGCTAACATCTTTCATCTCAAGTTAGCAAGTCAAAGTTTATCCTCAGCTACAGAAGAACATTGAAGGTAAATTGAACTTGATCTTAATCTGGTCTCGAACAGTCTGGCCTACACACATTTTTATAACAATTGAAGTTAATTGCAAGTTCTCAGCATGGATCCATCAAGTTCCATACGTGAACTTTATAAATATATAATGCATTTATAACAATGCATCTGCAGCCACCTTACTGTATTTGCCTTTCGACTGGGTTCTAAATTTAAATATCATATTCTATTCTCTCTGTCCCTATTGTTTTCTCAGGTTCCTTCAAAACTCTTACATCACTTTCACTGTATGGTAACTGGGCTTATTGAAATGTTCATCCCCTTCCACATCACTGATGATTTTGCAGAAACGACTACAGGAAATTCTACATAACTTTAAATATACCTTTCAAAGGTTTAAATACACCTTTCAAGGGTTTAAATACAGCTTGCAATCCCAATGGCTTTGCATATAACAACAGAGAACCTAACATATGATCAAGTACCTTTATGTATACAAACAACTCCCTTGACTTCAAAAATATTACTGGAATTCAGACATGTTGCCAGGATCACAACCTTACGCCAAATATTAATATGTTTTTATGCTGTTAAATGCCTCATTGATTTCCTACCCTGTCCATTGTTTCCTAGAGATACACCTCATGTGAATGTTTGAATTTATTATTCTGTTTTCAGTTCTTCTAAATTACAGACTGATTCAAATCAAGCCCATAAGACTTTACCTGTAGCTGAATATCTTATGAAATCAAATCTCACTTCAAATATTCTAGTTCAGTGGTTTGATTTTCACTGGTCTAATTTAAACTTTGTGTCATTCACATTTTGAGTTGGACTTCTTTCCAATTAAATTCAAAGTTTCATGTATTTAACAATAAAGAAGAATAAGACATTTTCCAGCTTTCAGTGCTTGGGAGCAGATTGTTGTTGGTTTCCAGCTCGTTTGTATTTTAAAGCTCAGTGATTCTATATAGAATTATTTGAAAAATCTTCAAGTTCAAGGCCAAAAAGAGAAGGCAAAAAAGGAAATAACTTTATATCATTATTTATGGCTATTGTGCAGCGGTAATCAATGATGTCTACTTCAAATAATAGGGAGATAAATGGGTAAAAGTGACAGGAAAGTTAATAGCACCAAAATAATTTTATCATTTCCAAGATGTTCACTGAAAGAAAAATATCTCCTTTTCTTCAAATAGATGATGTTTTTCAGAGCTACAAATTCAAAGCTTGAAAGCGAGTGTGAATGTGTTTAATGTCACTTAATCCAAATTGTTTATACAGTTTTAGAGCTCTGCATTTTGCAAGCCTTTTTCAAGGTTGAAGGCATCTCATTATTCTGCTTTCACAACAGCTGATAGAAGAATCATGTCTCTTGCCTCTCCCTTCTTCAAGGCCAAAGACCTATCCATTGGCTTGTAAGATGCAGAAGACAAGGTTATGACTGAGTCCTGATGACTGAGAAGAGACTCAAAGAATCACAGAATATTCGGAGTTCGAAGGGACCCACAAGGATCATCAAGTCCAGCTCTTAAGTGAATGGCCCATACAGGTTGTACCCACGACCTTGGTGTTATTAGCACCATGCTCTAACCAACTGAGCTAATCTCAGGGTCACTCAGAGAAGGCAGAGAAACTTCATGGTAGTCCAGCAACAAGTACCATTAAGGCTTGAAATTTTGACAGCTGATCCACTAGCCCATTCTCAAGGAAAAAAGGTTGAAGATAGAATCAGTTTTCCTCCAGAAAATGGATTTGAACAAATTAACAGTGGTTTATATATCGTACACCAACATGTAGAGTTTCTAAAAATATATACACATATTTAGGTGTTATATTTTATATTTGTTCTACCGGCCTCCAGAAATAGGGGTTCTAGTTAGTTGGCTGTGTTATGCTTAATTTGAATTAAAGTTCCTAGAGTTTCTTTAAATACACTTTTTTTTTCTGTTACTCCCATCCTCTCAAATATATTCAAGCACTATAAAATGCAAAATCTGTTCCATTTCATTATAAACAACATCTACAACACATTATATGTAATTTCCGAGACACAGGTCTTCTGCTTACCAAAAACCTAAAAGCATGCATCAGTTCTGATTGAACACAACTGTAATTTCATCAGGGGATAATGCTGGCATCCTAAACTGCAAGTGCACAGCTCAAGAAGTTTGTGAATGGCAGCCAATTCTTGTGATTAAATGCCAGGACTGGGATTTAGCTCAGGACTGTGTCACTATCTGTCATCCATCACCCTTGCCCCTTTCGCAGGGGAAAGTAAGTTGTCAAAAGCGCAAGAAACAGCCCCAAACTACACTGCAAGGTTACCTTGGAGAAATTAGTAGGAAAAGCCGTTCGACTTAGCAGGGACTGGTCCTAAAGGCTGGGATATAATGTAGCTGATCTCTCAGTCATTAATGAGGGGAACTTAAACGCACAGAGAAAAGGTTGCCTGACTAAGTGCTGCGTGGCTGGGCTCCCCATGAGCCAGCAGCAGTGGTGTTGCAATCACACATTAAGCATAAGTGGCTGAGAGCAGCATTGCAGAACATAGATTATTGGATAATTACGTTTGATCTGTATCAGGAAAGAGCTTGCTTACAGAACGTTTCAATAAATCATCATTATCTATTCTGATTTTGTGAATGTTGATTGTAAGGTGTGTACAGAGGCAAGAAGGGTCAATTGATTCATCTGAATCTCTGAAGCTGAGAAGACTGAATTATTTCAGTACATTTAAAAATGTATTTTCATATCCATTTTCCCTGCTGAGAAGGCTTTAACCTTTTTTTCTTCCTCTAAAGATAAGGGGGAAAAGCTGTCATTTACAGTAAAACTATGAAATCTGAGAGAATCTTGCAACCCAGTAAGATCTGTTTTCAGTCTCATCCCAAACCAGGTGACTTTGGCTACAAGTTCACAGCACCAGCATAACTTGGAAAAGGGGCAGACACAGAGGTAAGCTTCTTTCTCTGCTCACTTTGTTCTTCTGTTTGGCACCACACCGCTTCCCCTATACCTACTGGTTCTGGAGAGAACAGGCAGTGGTTATACCTCCTGAGGTGCAATTTTTACTAAATTTCTCCCTCTCCCGGGGCCAAGCCAAATTACTTCTAATACATTTTAACAGCCACATATTACCTTTTTCCCTCCCCTCCCCCCTTTTTTTTTTCTTTTTAGCATTCTGAAGCTGTAATTCATATTTCGTATGCTATAGACCTGATTAAAAGCTATGGTTGAACTCATTCTTAGGAATTTCATTTTTTTCTGGGTTTTTTTTTCTGGACTTTTATCACACCATAATACATGTATGTCATTTATCTCAGATACAGAGCGTAGCCTCAAGTTAATACACTGTCTGAAAGAATGAATAACTGCAATAATTTTATTTTATTAATATACTCTTTATAATAGGCGATTTTGCTATCTGTTTTCATGTTCAGCTTGGCCAAATAATATGTAAAACTACATGGAACATGAGGTAGATTTTTCAGAAAATTGCTAACTATGCTGCCACCTAGTGAATCTGTACTGTCTCTGATAATACTTTTGTTCATAAAGAGATTTAACTCCTATTTTTTTGAAGGTATAAAAAGCTTTGTTTTAAGAACTGTTTCAATAAAATAACAGGCTAGTGTTACAGTTTGGATTTTGTTAGGATTTTTNAGAAATGTATAAAATGCATTACATTTTTTTTTAATTTTGTTTAAAATAGTCAGATACAACCATTACAAAATGCTAGTGCCGTGAGCTTGGGCTCTGTTGTTAATCATTAAATAGCCTTGTCTTGTAGGATCATCCTACAGAAATAAAAAAACCCTAATAATAATTCTGAAGTCTAAGGCCACTGTACATGTAAGCATATATTTTCAGTCTTTGTGTTCTCTCTAACTGTCAAAACATCACCATTTTACCAACCATCCTGGGTTTGTTCCTATTTGACTGAAATCAATGCACTTGCCATTTTCTTTAATCAAACTGCAAGATTTAATCCATGTATTTGTTTGTTTTATGCAGAAATCACCTGCCCAACAATAATATCAGCCCCTGTTTGCAAACACTTTTCCAAGGAAGAAAGACTGCTTGTATTTCATGTAAGAAAATCACAAATTCAGCGTTTTTTTTGGTTTTTTTTTTTGTTTTGTTTTGTTTTGTTTTGTTTTTTTGTCTGCTGTGCATCTTAGTGCAGGAAAATGCTGAGAAAAATGATTATTACTGTGAAATAACAGCAGCTGATCCACAGTGAAATCAATTCGTGCTAACAGTAATTAGCATTTCATAGAGAAGTCCATGACATAACCCTTTGCCATCTAACATTTCAGGTCTTTTCTATGTAAGTGAATGATTATATAACACCTGCTCTTATCTTAATGTCCTACTCAAATCCTAAAAATATGTCCTGAAAATCATCATCCTATACACTTTTTATACCTATAATATATCAAAATAAGCCTAGAAAAATAAAGATGATTGATCATAGCACTGCATAATACATATTTCTTTCAGGGCCAATTTTCTTGTTTCCAACCTGCAGTTCTGCTTACCTCTTGTTTGCTCTTTGCCTCCATAAAACTGTGTTCCGCTTATGCAAAGAGGAGTCTGTTCTGGCCACTGAAGTTGGATCTGATGTGTTCTGAAAGACTGTCACATCACGGTATTCCACAGTCTGGTAGTTGCACCACCCTCAGATTAAAGATAGTCTAAATCCAGGTAACTGTTTTCTAGATGAGTCATTGAGCACTCTCAATCTGTGGCTTTTGTTCAATAAAGGACAATCAGAATGTATAAAGATTAGGCTGAGAAGGTTTAGAATGCTGGTAGTTCTAGAATTTTAGAATGCTGTGAAGTTAATCCAAATTTGGATGTCATCAATTCATCTCATAATCCCCTACTGCATAGAGGTCATCTATAGATAGGTATTTATGTATCTAATACCTCTGTAACTCCCCAGTCCAAGTTTCATTAAAGCATACATCAGCATAGACACATCTGTGGTTCCCAATAAAAACATTTCATATCGGTGATACATTTTTCATCTCTAAATTTGTAAGGTTGATTTTTAGCATGTCTACAGTAAGTTGGCCCTCAGTAACAGGGGAGTGTAACCCAGCCTGAGATTTAACAGTCTGAATTCTGAGTAAGACTGAAGTTTATATGAAATTGAGATTGAGAGAAGCAGATCCATTAATTTTCAGCCTTTCTGTTTTACTCCCAAGTTATCACTATACTAATCTAAGTGCTTCTATATAACCAGAGATGTTTGTTTAGTCTTAGGGCTGTGTTACACACAGGTAGCCATACTGGACTGAACTCTGAGTGCTTAAAGCTTTCGTTATGGCCGGACTTTTAGGCAAACAGAGTATTTTGAGTGCTGAGGCTTCTGGAATGTTTGGCTGCCATCAGTGATAGCAGGAGTTAGGCTAAATGGTCAGCCATGCTTTGGGTTGATTGTAGCAGTCCTGCAGTTCAGCGGTGTCATCAGCTGTAAAAGCACATGTTCACAGTTACTAAATCCAACAGTCCAACAACAGTGAGGCTGTTGCAGCTCTATGCCCCTGGGGCTGACCAGTCGCAGATGTCCCCAGTAGGCACAGGCATACATGTGTCCTCAGCAGGTGAGCACACGCATGTACACAACACAGATATGCATACATATGCTGCCAGCCACACAGACCAACACAGAAACCACAATATTCACCTCCTGTTCCCTCTCTAGCTCATCTTTATGCAGTTCTGCTAGCAGAAAATGCATATGTAAATATGCGGTGGGAATCTCTCTGGTCACTGGCCTTAGGCACAGTTCACGCAGTATATTGCCTTGGATTCTCAGTCTCCCCTGCTGGCACCTGTGCATGGGACTCCCTGAAACACACACCAGTGTGCACAGCCCCCTGTACACACACGCACACACCCACACACACGCACACACACACCCCCACACACACACACACCC
>VWZG01006602.1:472503-490307 GCA_013396735.1 Grallaria varia
CCACACACACACACCCCCCCCCACACCCACCCACCCACCCACACACCCCCAGCACATTGTAGATGCCTCCAACTACTGAGTTTAGCTGGTAAGCCATGCACCCAGGTCACTGCTCTCCTTGTTTGCCTCACAAACACCGACTCCCACATCCCCTCCTTGGCTCCCAGGGTGGTTGCCCTGCTGACATGCAGATACACTGCCCCATGACTCATGGTCCTGCTCCAGCTGCTGACACTTGAACCAGTTCACCTACCCATCCCCACACATACCCACACACAGAGAGTCCAAAATAATTAGAAACGGAGTAGAATGAGAAGCCAGTTTAGGCTGCGCTGATGAGGCACAGGGCATGGCCAGACAGTGCACCTCTATCTTACTAAGCCTGACAAGCATTAGGTTTTCCAGATCAGATGTAAAATGGAGGTCTTGAGCTCTTGTAGTTTTTAAAGTACTTTGTAGTTTATTTTTATAAGAGTTATGAATCATTATATCCTAGAATTGATCCTAACAAAGGTATCAACTGGTAGAGTTATTTTTCATTTTATCTCTGGTAAAAAGTATTTGTGGTATTAAGAAATACTGAAGAAAGTCGCTCATGAGCAAAAGCTATTCTTTTCTATTCAAGGTAGCTAAAAGTAGAAATAGGAGAATGAGAAATTCTTATGTAGTTTGTCGGACATTTGGCAACCTTCAATATGTAATGGTCTCCTCTTAGTATTAGCTTTTCTAGACCTGAGACCTGCCACTTTCCAATAGGCAATTATCTGTCTTTATTTCTGGTAAATCAGTACAGAATGCATGATGTAATCCTAAATGCAGGATTATGTGACATCCTGTGAACCAAAGGCATGATTTATAATAATCACATACAGTATGACATTCATTTCCCACTTTAGAGAAACTTTATAACTACCTTTGGGGGAGTTTTTTTGAATTTGTTTGTTTGTTTGTTTGTTTGGGTTTTTTTTTTCCTTTGGAAAGCTGCTATTTAGCAGCAATAGCCAAGCAGAAAGCTCAAGATACACAGCATCCACTGACATCTCAGCTATTATTTACTTTATAGTGCATCCACAGTAATGTTATTAACAGTAATGCCTTACACAGATATTATTCCTGAGTTGCAACTCTGCAAGTGCATAACTCCTATGGTCAGTGTGCACTTGGCCATATTATCACCATTTCCTTGACATACAATGTTATATATATTAATCTTGTTCTAACACTATAAAGCCACACTGCTGCATAAAGCTGGTGTCTTTTTAAATCTTTCAAAAATAGGATCAAGAACACTTCCAGAATCAATAATAACATTTGGGCAACATTTAGCAGCCCAACAGCAGGAGCAGGTGATTCTTCTCTGAGTGGGATGTCTGAGTCTTCTCTGGGTGAGATGTCTGGATTGGCAGTGATAAAGTTTCACTGAGGGTTGGATGGAGATTCTTGTACAGTACAGCAATATGCTTGTCACCCTGAAGGTGCCAATCCTGTAATTACCAAATGATGGAGTTTCTGTGTATTCCTCTAAAGGAATGTGAGTGAAGGGATAGCAGTGAATCCTGAGATCACAGAATCAGTCACACCTCACAGAGTCCCTGTTACACTGAAAATGTGCCAAGGAGCCTGAAGGGCAGGTAAATTGAGGCAGAAAGAAGCCTACTACTTTGCTGGTGAAAGTACGTAATCTGAAACCAAGTCATATTACCATTACTAATTGTTGTGCCAGGGTCCCTAAAAACAGGCTTTGCTGGGAGTGCCTGACAATATAGATCCAATTTTACTATTCTGAGAAAATGAAGACAAAGAAGGTCTTTGGGCCATATTGCCCAGGGAGTTATTATTGCAAGTTTTCTCCTGATTACACTTGAGAGATGGAAAGACATGGCAGAAATCAGTGTTGGTGTAGCAGCTCAGATGTGGCATTATCTAACTGAAAATTCTGGGTAGGAGGATCTGTGGTTAGCAAAACTTACATGAGTAAGAGGTGTTCAGTGCTATATCAGATGGAGCCACCTAAGGCAGGGGAGCAGTCTCAGAGAAAAAAACAAAATAGGGTGGTGTTACATGCTTTCCAGAAGGTTTTCAGACTATTTTCACTTTCCACAAATCAAATTTCTTCATTCTCTGACTGTGAACTTTTCTGTCCAGTCTCTTTGAACACTGCACACTACCAGCAACATGGTCGTGGTGCCTCTCTGCTCTTCTCCTCCATATTGTTAAGAATCCTCAGCCACTTCTGTGCTATCCAACGTTTTAGTAGCTAACCAAATAGTCCTCCTTTTACACTCTGTTCCTATCATTTGCCAGATGCTGAATGCCTGATAAGGGTCATGTTATCATCACAAAGGATAAGCAGTAAGGTGGGAGGGAGAAGCATTTGGTGGACTCATTTTTATACCTTGTGTCATAAGAGACATCACTGATGAACAAATTTCTATTTCAAAAGCCCTAAATGGTGCACAGCAAGGTATACACTGACATCATTCACCAGAATGGTTCCACCTGACATCCTTCAGGTCTGAAAGGCCAGAGCTACCTATTTTGACATGAAAAGCATAGGGACTCCCGATCCTGGAGCTACCACAGGGTGATTTCATGCACAAAAGCTGCATTCTGTACTCTCTGCAGACACATCCAAACTTGGCAGTGACATGAACAGAGTCACAACAACTTTTGAAACTGTTAGAGGGTGAGGTGACCTGAGCCTGTCACCTTCTCAGTGCCTTACTATTTATGCATGCTTAGGCATTCAATAAGCAGAAGACTGGAATTCCTGGTTTTTGTATGAAACACCACCCCCACACAGGTACACACAAAGCCATCCAGTTGTCCTGCTGAAACACTATGTATTTGTGCAACGATACCTAAAAGGCCTATCACCATTCTGCTTTACAGAGCTTTACAATATACTCTATAACTTTCCATGCAGTTTTAAAAGAGCATTGATCAAGTTTTGAGATTAAAAAAAAATAATTCTCATAATTCAAAATCTGCACTGTTCACAGGGCCAGCAGGAAGAAGAGGTCACTGTTGTGAGTACAGAACAACCATACATCCAGCTCCCCATAAGCAAGACTTAGTGCAGAACAAGAAGAATATGGACTGCTTAGGTACAGAAAATCTTTAAATTTACAGGCATGGATGATCCCTCCCTGACATAAGCAGTATTCGAGTTATGAGTGAAAAAGACTCAATGTCTACCAGAGAAAGTTAAACAAAATATTTATAACAAACCCCAAACCTGAACAGATTCCCATCCCAAAAAGGAGTCAAATCTTGAAATCTGACAGCTGGAGTCTTGTTTGTATTATTCTCAGAGAGCTTTGTATAACAGGGAGACTGGTTTTTAAGTGACTGTTACCAGACTCCACGTTGATCCTGGCATCATCGCCATACTGTAGTATCTCAGCACCCTTTTCCAAACCACAGGCAGAAGTGCCACACAAACGAAGCTTTGTCCAATCCTACAAAATAATAAAGAGCAGGTTGGCTACTTTTTTTCTTTTCATTCTCAGGAGACTGTGTTGGATTTTTTGCAATGGTCCCACATTGCGGGGCAGACATGACTTTGCTAAGCAAACACTGCAGCGACAGCTTCATAAAAGGCCATTGCTATGAAGTTTGCTCAAAATTGTTTCTTCCCAAAAGAGAAGGTCACTGGTGGCTTATTTCTCCATGTAAGACACATTTTGAGGATGATGTACCCTCAAATTTAGAGTGCTTTCAACTGCAGAGAAAACTTTCCAAGGCCAGGGTATCTAGTCAGGCCCAGAACAGTAGAGGTCATATGGATAAACTACCCTGCCAGTCATGTCAGGATGTAAAGCTGCCAAAGCAGTAGGCACTGCAAAACAACGTAAGTGCATGCGAACTTAAAGTGCTCTGTGGTTTGTGTTCCTTCAGACAAAGCTTGCAAAGGTCTGTATTTTCTTACCAGGTGCTCAGAAATGGGTCATATGCATTGCACTTGGTGCAAGAAAGGAAACTGTTCCTGATCCATCAGACTACCATGGTCCTCTCTTCCCTGCATCAGTATTATTGGCAGGGACAAGGAGTAGAAAAACATCCACCCAATGATCAGTTTAGGCTACCACAAATCCCATAGCTTGAACAGTATCATGTAAATATGTCTGGCAAAGAAAGTTGTGGGTTCTATTTATTGATTTTTTCCCCCCTAATGTATTATTTTGGACAGTTTTATTTCATGCAAGTCACTTGTGCTATTGACCAGTAATGGTATGGTGTAGTTAAGACAGGATTAAAACCACTGCTATTAGTCTTCATAAATCAGTCAAGTTCAAGTTGGAAGAGGTGCTCTTAAACATCATCACCACAATTTAAAAGCCATTTAAACTAAACAGTGCCAGAGAATTAGAGGTTTCAAAAATATAAGAAGATTTTTGAAGGGCCTACTTATGAGAAAGCCTATAAGCACAGGATCCAACATCTTGGATTTTGTTTTTTAACATAAAGTTTTTCTTCTTGGTAACTGTTATGATTTTCACTGCTTCTCTTGTCATATCCAATGGTAAAGATGATAATACACTACAAGATCAAAAGTATACATCACTAACTTATGCTCTGCCCACAGGAATTTAACTTTGTGGTTAAAGCACATTTAAACCATCAAAACAGATTGGAAAAACCCCAAAAAACTCAAACAACAAAGCCTCAGACTCTTACAATCTTTTCTCATTTATTTTGCTAAAAGCAGCTATGTCAAATTGCTTCCATGATAGTGGAATTTGATAGACTAGAGGATATCTTCACTGCTTTATATTTTGTAACCATTTTTGAGAATTTGAACAAGAGTTTTGTAATAAATGCAGACATCAAAACCTGGTCATAAGGCTTAGAAGACTAGTGGTAAACTTAGAAAGTGCTTTGTAACAAAATGACTGTAAAAGGGACCAGTTATGGTTGTCACCAACAAAATAAACTGGTTTACAAAGATGAAGAAGATAAGGTAGGTGCTTTTCATTTACCAGCCCTTTATATCAGCTGGCTTTGGATTGAAAGAGTACACTATATGCAAGCTGAAATATGAAGCCTTAAAGAAACTTATCATCTGACCACTCTTACTTTAAATTTAGTAACTAATTCTAAATTAGTTCTAAATTAATATTTTTAAAGGCAGATATTTTTAGCCAGTTTATAACTTTGCAGGCATTTTATTATTGAGACAGAAAAGACACATCTTAAATACCAAGACTACTACCCTGCCAAATTCAGATCATCTTCTTCCAATGTCGTCTTCTTTGCAAGCGCTGAAACAAGCCCCCCCAGGGAAATTATTGTGACCTCCAAGCTTTTGATGTCCAAGAAATGTTTGTACAACACTATCAGATATATGGTTTAACATTTAGGTTGCTCTCTTTGGAGTCAGGCTTTGGACTTGATGATCCTTGTGGGTCCCTTTGAATCCAGAATGCTCTCTGACTCTATGATTCAAGACTGTTTTCTGAAATAGCCATCAGGGTTTTACAAAGTAGGGTTGTTTTTTCCTTTCTTATTTGAAATAAATTTAATCCTTCAGCTGATTTTAACATAAGGTGTATTTGAGAGCAGACATTATAGGTGTTCACTTTTTTCCAGATACAGAATTACTAGGAAAATTTTGTGGAAAGTTAATTAATTGTGATATCCTTGGGCTAAAGGTGAATCCCATTTTCTGGTAAAACTACCAACTCGAAGCTTCAAAAACCCAGAAGCATTAGGAAGTCTGAGCTAGTAACCAATTGTTTTGACTGCAGTTGATATCTAAGTATGCGTATAAATAAATTAATTAATAAGAGAGCCCACTGAGAATATAGCAGAAACAGTTAATGCATAATTTTGCATGTAGTCAGGAAAATGTCATTCATCAAAAACATAACTGGCAAGTGTCCTGTATCAAAGCTTCGGCAAGCGGACAGATGGCTTAATTAACATTTTCTTTTACAAGTCTACTGGCCTAGTTCCCATGACCCCCAGTATATGTTAAGACTAAGTGTAACTAAAACTATAGCTTGAACTATAACTACTGATGAAACCATAGAACTAATCTCCTTTCTTTCAAGCAACAGCTTATATTCATTTTATTGGAGAAGCATAACTTAAAAGAAAGCTCTGTGCTGGGAATATTTAAAGCATCTGCACTTTAGAAGTTAGATCTTCTCTCTTGCATTACTGGTAGTGTAATTATCAGGGTACCAGATACAGCTTATGCCACTGAAATATTAGATGAAGATTGTTTTATTTTGGGTTAAACTTTTCAAATGAAAGTAGGGGAGAAAATCTATCCCTGCTGGAATGTTGTTATCAACTACCATGATTTCTCACTGAGAAATGCATGACCACTTCAAGATGTCACACACTAAACTTCTGGACAAATATTGTGGCATAAAACCCCTAGTTTTGAGAGCAGCATCCAGGTTCCCTAGACAGTGAATGTAACATGTTGGATATCAGATGAGGGCATCTGCATAGATTGCTGTCAGCAAATTAAAACCAGCAACTTCCTACTGTTCCTGGCCAAACTGGGCTAGCTTGACCCAAATATCCCTTCAAGTGGTTTATCAGTTCCTGGCCCTGCAAACTTCCCCAGTCTGTCTTACAGTAGGGTCTTCATTTCTCTTCTCTTCCTCCAGATCAATCACATCTAAATGTATTTTTAGAGGTGTTTGGGGGTCCTCAACGAATGTCTGCAAGGCAGAAACCACCAATTTTGCCTAGCAGCTACCAGCATCAGGGACACAGACAAGATGCCTTGACACTGAGTTTGCGTATACAGGCAAGACCAATGCCATTTTGTTCCTCATCCACTGCAACGCACAATCACTACTGGCTCAGACCGAGGGGCAGAAACCAACCTGGCCCTTTCTGAGCAGGAACAGAGCATGCAGTCAGATTGTGGGACCCCATAGTCCAGGAATGGTGAGGAGCCACACCAGAGCCATGAGAATACAGAGCTATTCTACATGGTGCATGAGGCATGGCTGTAGGGACAGTCTTGGGGATTTGCTTAACACAGCAATGTAGATCTTTATCTCTGCCATGGAAACTGCCTGGTTTTACTTCAATGGTTGCCACACTAGAGTCCAAAGTCTCAGGTCTAATTAAAAGTAGCTTCTGATTGTAGTGTTTCACCAAGTACAAACCATCAATTGCATGCAATACAGGGGCTAGCACAATGCTTCCAGTCCTTTGCTCCCTTCCTTAACACAGCTTTGTCTGAAACTAGCACAGCAGAGCGTGATTTCATCAATTGCTTCAAGAAGAGCTGAATGTGAAACATTTTTTTTAATTGATAGTGGCAGTGACATGGGAAATTTCACCAGAGCCATGACGCATTGTATTTTAAACAATATTTTTAAAATAAAGACTGTTTTTCAGCCAGGAGAGGATCCAGCAGACAGGTACAAGAACATGTTTTTGTTTGGTTTTTTCGCTTGGAAATCCATGGAACCCTACAGTTTATTATTGCCGCCTCTTTCAAAAGACGAAAGGGCATCCTTCAACAATTCAATATCAGAACTGGAGGAAAATGCCTAGGAAGAATTCACTGTCAATAAAAACTGCAGAAAACCCCCTGCTTTGTTACCACTTGCTTATGTAGAATAAGGCTGTTAGCTGCAACAGTGTTCTATGATACTTCTGTCTGTGCTAAAATTCTACACTATTTGATGACTCTTTCATTTGATCAAAACAAACAATACAATTCTTTTACTTTTTCTTTCCAAATAGGAAACAATATCCAGTTATTTCCAAAAACTCCTATTTTATGTAAGGCTGTGTAACAGCATTACACACAAACACAGGCAGCTGGAGGGACATTCAGGGGTCTTTTTTCTGAAATTTGTTATCTGTACAGCAAAGAAGAATGAGCTGGTTGTGAAACAATTCTTAAACTAACCCAGTTTATACCTTGGTATTTTAAAGTAATGTAGAATTAGCTGAGGCTTGCTTTCCTAATTCACTACCCTAGCAGGGACATGCGTTATAGAAATACTGGTGAAAAGCTGTTAATCTCTTTGGAGCTGTTTGGTATAATTCTTTAATGTCAAGAGATCCTAAGAGTCAAAACTTGGAATTATTTCCTCTCAGTAAAACTGGATTTGCAGACAGCTTTGTGAAACATAATTTATAATTTAATTGATAATATGTATCTTTACAAGCACTTATAAAAATGATAGTGTGATATAAGTATTGTTGTATGGTAGCTTTTGAAACTTCACTTCGATTGCCTTGGTTATATTTTTAATTATACAAGTAGCAATAGTCTGCATTGATTATTTTTAGCCCTTTTAGATATAGCTGAGTTTTAGATACTTCATAAACTTTAAGACTGCAAAGATGCATTCAAGTATCTAATCTTAATATATGTGTATCACTGACAATTCAGAGATCACAGACAATCCTTACTTGATGTAGGACAAGGCAACGTGAAGGGCAAAGCAATTCTGAGGTGGACAGATTTTTCAATCAAAAAAAAGGGGGACACAAATAATTCTCAGGATGCATTTCAAGGCTGCTTGTGCAGCTGGGCTTTCTCCATCACCTCCCCCTTTTGCACCAGGCAGCAGGGCGAAAGCATTGCAGAGCTCTCACCCAAAACCCCAGAGCACAGGCCCAGGCATGAGTGTAGCTGTACTGAATGAAGAGCAACCCACCTCCATGTGAGACATGCACACTTTCTACAGCCACGGAGAACCCACCCTGTGCTGTGAAGTGCTCTAGACAGAGCTTTGCAAGGTGCTGGACTGGCATGAGCTCCAACAGCACATCTGAGTTCCAGCACTGTATCATCCCAGACCTCATGCTGTGGCAGGAGGAGGACTAGAGTTTTGGAGGATGTTATTAAAGATTCTAAACTCCCAAGCAAGAAGATATGAAAAAAAGAAACACCTGTCTGCACTTATAAGGAAAACAAGATTCACAAGTATAATGTTAGAAATTCCAAATGCCAGAAGTCTTAAATAATTCAAGTTGCCTAGTAATGCTGATTTCCCCCTGTTCCCCTTCTCTGTTGCTGAAGTTTATCTCATCCATATAAAAATGAAAATGAAAACGAAACCTGTCTGCCTACAGAGTGCAACAACTCTCAAGGAGGATTTAAGCCTTGACTTTGTGTTAAGGTGGTCATGAATGCATTCTCTTCCATTGACTGAGACCAGGGAGTAGCAAGCTGTCTAGCAGCAGTTAAACGCAGCCAAAGCAATGACTTCCTGAGTGACTGCCTCAGCCACTGCTGCTGCAAACACGTAAATGGAGCCCCATAGGACTCACATCAATCATAAAGACTGAATCTATATTGCACTAAATTTGGATCTGATGAACACTCAGTTTTCAGAAGACTGAGCCTGATTGAACAGCAGCAGCAATATCACCCTCAGAAGAACAAAGAAATCACAGTACCAGCCACTGCCTTGGACTCTGGGATCACTAAGCCATGGATGAGAGGATGAGATGAAATATCTGGAGGATCCCAGAGGCAAGCCTAACCTGCAGGAAATCCTACATTCTCTCATTCAGCCCTTAACAGACATTCTTACCAATATGATTTGTAAGAAATGCTGCAAATACCAAAATCAGTGTGACTCTAATGATGATAAAGACTCACTAACTCAGCATCTGAAGTTTGAGGCATGGTCGTTGTGAACAAACAGCAAGGTATCATGCCTTCAGTGCCAGTGATTACCTACTGCATAGCTAAACTGTTGTACAGGAGTACCCAAACAGCTGGGGTTTAACAGCTTTCCAGCTGAGAAACAATAAGGAGCCGGAGGTAACACTTCACATCAGAGCAGCTCTTTCCAAAATGACTGTTTGCTTACATCCTTTTTTAAGCTGAGCACTAGTTCAATAGATATTTTAAGGTAAACTGTTACCAAAGTGAAGAAATCTTCCCCCCACAGACCTCTGGTAGGATATTGCCATCTGTGCCACCACCTCCCTTTCATCAGCACAAGTATTTGTATGACTGTACAATGAAGCAGACAGGGGACCAGATGTGACAGAAAATTCAGTATCGTCACAGTTTTCAGTGCTGCTGATCCCCTGATCTGGCTTGTATGGGCAGAGAGCATTTGGCAGGGGTGAAGGGAGCAGTGTGGGCAGGAAAATGAGACAGAAGAGGGCACAGGGACAGCTTCTTTCAGTGGCAGTGGCTTGCTTCTCAACAGCATCCCCAGTGCTTACAACAGCTGAGCAACAAGAGCATCCAACAGGGAGCTGTCAGGCAAATGGACTGAGCACGCTTTTTTATTTAATCAAACAGTGAAAAAAAGGAAAGAAGATTATTTTTGAAATGACATGAATTAGGATAAAGTTTAGGACCAAACTTTCTTCTCTAAATGTTTTTTGCTTCTGTACTGACCATGGTTTCCACATCACAGTATCTCTCATAAATGTCCATTTTTAAGTATTCACCTAAGCTGTATTTGACACCCACATTAGTAACATGTTCCAACATACCCCTGAACAGTAATAAATAATAACAGATCCAGTGAAACATAGAAGTAACAAATCCTAAGCACTTTACTTACTGACATAAAATTAATACAGTATTTTTAATTAGATCTTGGGTGTTTGGGGAAGTGTTTTTTCTGCTCTTTCATTCAGAAAAGGAAAACAAAGTAATTTTAATAGGTTTACTCACATTCTAATCACAGATGCCACGGTTTTTGTCGTGTCCGTAAATACTTACTTGAGTGTGCATGTCTATCTTTTACTGCTCTATCCATAAATGCTTACTAATACATCTGTGTGCAAGTGCATATATCTTGCATTGGCTGTGTGTGAGCTGTCTGTGCTATTTTTTGTATGATCCCAAGGATAATGCAAATGACTGAAAATACCAATACAATGATATTGTCACATATTTACTGAAAGGAAAATTATTTCCAAATACATTTTTCCTGGTATTTGTCAGACATAGATGAAATGCAGAATATGGCAACATTGACTGTCACAGAAACATCCCTGTGCCATTTTCTGGGTAGAAAAGTGCCTTCATTCCTGGTTTTGTTAAAGCCAGACACTTTAGGGGAGAAAAAAATTCTTGGTACATACTGCTTATCTCTGTGCGATAAGGACAAAAGACTGTTGGGTCTTGGCATGCGTGCTCCACAAACACACAGCCCCTCCCTCCTCCTTTTGCCCCTTTTGATGGGCTAGGTGATTTGTCCTAAGATAAGGACACCATGTGGGTTTCGATGCTCTTGTAATTAATGCATTCTAGAGATGGGGGAGCTGTGATAATTACAATTGGCTTTGGTAGACAATGGCCTCCATAAGGGTATAAAATGCTACTGGAGACTGGGCCAGCTGGCCCAGCTGGTCTCCTGAGATTGTGGGCAGTTTCTGAGAGGGTTCCCTGTGCCCCTCACCCTGACAGAGACACCTGCAGAGTACTTCCAGCCCAAAGACAGCGAACACTCACTTTTGCATCTTTGAGTAAAAGCACTACGATCCAGCCACATACAGAGAGAAAATTCTGAAGTAGCTCCATAGGTGCTTTGTTGCTTTGCAATTGTGCATGGTCTAAGGCCAAACACTGTAACCCTGTATGTTTCCAGCTGAACCTGCGTATATTATAATGCTTTAGACCTGCTTGTATTATATACTACATTGGCAATATTTAGATATTGTATTAGCCATAAATCTAATCATAATCATCCACATAATCAGTGTCATACTTCTCACACCTAACTGAAAGTCTTCTCTCTACTACTCTGCCACACCCTGACCCATGAACTGTGCATACCAAAGCTTGTTTTATTGTGTTTGGCCAGTGTGTATAACTAAATACAAATAACTTACATTGGGCGTAGCTGTTTGGGGTATGCATTTGCTTAAAATTATTGGCATTTTAACAGTGAAATGATGTTTTGACATTAGCACTCTACTTTAGACACATGCAACAGAATTTCTCACCTTGTATTTCTTCTGACTGCCTGCAATGCAAACAAGACATACAGTCAGAAAAGATTTATTTATAAAATGCGTAGGCTTAGAAGCCACAGAATGAGTGAAACAAAGCTAAATTACATTTCCCCACATACACTGAAACTGCCTGAACTGACTCACAAAGCTGACTTCTTTCTGTATTTTATTAATTTCTGTACTTTATTAATTCACCAAACACACATAAGACAAACATGATATGGCTGGTTTGAATGCACAATATTTACCTATCTTCAGCCTGGAGAAATGTCCTTGAGATCCTCACTCCAGCCCTTCTCCTGGAGTACGCATTTAAGCTGAGGTCAGTCCTTGTCTGACATATCCTCCCCTCCAAATGACAATCTCACTCCACTCTTGGCAGCCTGAAAGTTTAAGGCATATCCCCAAATGCCTCCTCTGCCTAATGTGAAGCAGGGATTTAAAAGCAGTTTTCATGTTTCCTATGTACTAACCAAGAGGCTCTGAGGGTACCCCACAGTGAAACTGTGAAGTTCCTGTTTACATAAATAATTCAAAAGTCCTGAAAAGTACAGATTACAGCAATGAACTAGAATGTGGGCCCACGAATTGATACACTGTCTAAGGATAAAATTTCAGTAAATTGTTAGACCAGAAAACTTACATCCTTGTTACTAGAATAAATCCTTATAAATGTATAGGTCCTTACGTGTTTGGGGTGGAGTTTTCATCGTGGCATTGTAAATTAACAGAGTTGGAAAAGGGGCAAAAAGCAGGATCAAACAGTCTGCTGAAGCCGGCTCGTGAATCCTTTTACTTATATCATGATTATAGTATCACAACAAATTAAGAATTTGCACATGCTCAAACTTTCCAGTTCCCACTATCTCCATCATGTACGTAGAGATTATTGGTGGTTTCAACTAACATTCTGTATCAAATATGGAGTGTTTACATGACTTCTTCATCTGGATATGATGAGGAGGCAGTAGCACACAGACAGTGAGAAAAAATAACTGCTTAGTTTGGTAATATTGTAAGAAATTAGCTGTGTATGCCCTAAATATCAATGAACTAAGTAAATGCAATCACCCTGTGGGGACATTTATTTTGAATTAATACTGCATTACTTAATTCACACTTTAGAACATCTTGTACATAAAGAGTTTGCAGCAATGGATGCCAAAATAGTTAAACTGATGCCTCTAGTGTATAAAATAGGCCTGTGAGACAGCCTGTTTTGTTTTTGCCATCTAGCTCAATTACACCCACCTCACCTGGCTTCATGCGCCTACATAATTCCTTAACAGAAAAATCTATGACTGACTGGATCCATCACTATTTAATTAATAGTACATACCAAAAATGTGCCTTGTGAAATGTGTTGAAACATGATTAGTCCTCATCATCTTCATATCTGGGTGATGAAGCAACTGGAGGAGTGCTGTGAGTAGTTAGTAGCAATATGATTCTGCAACTCTCAGTCATGCTAAAACATCAGTCCAGGAGTGTTGGGTGGCAGCATGTACTGCTTAGCAGCAGTGCTCCACTCCACAGCTCAGTGATTCCTAAAAGAACTTGGTATCTCTTCCCAAGGAGGTGCACGATTCCTCCTCAACAGGGGTGTCTTAGCCAGCTCACTATAGGAGGAAGGAAGGGCGAGGGTAGGTGTTCCCAGTCAGCCCACAGCTGTTTGTCTTCAGCACAAGCCAAACAAAACCCAAAGGT
This sequence comes from Grallaria varia, assembly GCA_013396735.1. NCBI lineage: Eukaryota > Metazoa > Chordata > Aves > Passeriformes > Formicariidae > Grallaria > Grallaria varia. Next base: position 486,133 of record VWZG01006602.1, read on the forward strand.
GTCTTTGCTTGAGATAGTCAGACGTCCTTCCTGTGCTTCAAGCACTTTCACTTGCTTTACTCTTTCAAAATGCTGAGGAGTTGCCAGCATCCCACTAACTATCCCTAAGGTGTAGCAAACTCTAATTTTCCCAGTTACACAGTGACCATCCGAGAAGGGGCCTCTGGGCAGGTTCTCACTGGCTGCCCAAACTTGATGTCATGCAGGTGCCTGTTTTTTACTGTCAGAGTTTCCTTGTAGGTCTTCCCAGTAACTTTCACTCCCCTATCTGGCTGATTCATCCTACTGATTGAATGCCAGGGGAATTCAAAAACTTTGTCGAGGTTCTTGTTTTTTTGCTGACCAGTAAACCTTTCTGGATATGGCTTGCAACTCTTTTTGAGGTGGGGCTGCCTCAGACATGTGGCCATGCCTGATGATAGTATATTTCTCAGAGGCTAGCCAAGATCCTTCTCAGCAAGAGGTACAATCCTGACTTTGGGCACAACTGAACCACTGCTTGACAAAATCTTTAATTGACAAAACACGGGTGAAAAATCATACTTTGAATGCAGGTTGTAACGACGCAGAATAAGAGCAATTAAAGCACATGAACAAAATTCAAGTGATATTTTTATAGTAACTTTTGTGTGCTGAAGGTGTAAGAGCTGGGCAGATCACTTACTTGCTGGGAAAAACATGTACAGGCCACGTATCCATGTGTTTCTACATGGGAGTCCTAACTTATGTCAAAGTTCAGCTGTGCAAACTCACTTAAGGATATGTATCACTTTCTGATATTATCCAGGCTAAAAAGGTTTCTGTACTCATCCCTTGGGAGCAATAGAAGGCAGCTTTGTCAAATATCAACACTTATAAATTGTCACCAAGTCTTTTTCATCAGAATACACTTAGTAAGCTGTTGTTTTCAAATGGCCTTAACCATTTCTTGTAAGGTCACTACAACTGACTGCTATTCGGCTCTCTGAACTGGTTTGTGATTCTAAATCAAGAATGGAGCAGGCAAATAACAGAACCCTGTACCCATCCTTCTCAGCAATTAATGGATCAGCCTTGTTATTATGGGTATTCCACATCTTAATAGTCTTATTCACCAGAGAAGCTTGAAAAGTAACCTTGCAGGAAGCAGAGCCAGTATGATTTGAGCAAAATTATTTGAAGGACAGGAGATGGGTACGTCTCTCAATTTTATTTGGAGGTGGAATAGTTACTGCTCACAGTTCGGGTTTCTGGCCTAACTTTACAAACGATTGCTCCATTAAGATAGAAATCTTTACTGTTATGATGCATTGAAACAAGGCTCCATCTACACCTTGATTAATCTAGAGATGTGATTTCACCATCTATTTTCACCCAATTTGCCATGGAGTTCATTAAAGGCACTGATCCATCCAAACCCCACCATATGAAAAAATTGATGTTTTCAGCTTAGCCTGCACTTATGATTGCATGATCACATGGATGGCTGCAAAGAATAGGAGTCAATTATGACTGCTGCAATTTAAGTGACTGTGGAATTGCACTTCAGGGCTACAGTGACTGAGGTCTCTCCAGTGCTGAGTGACAGGAGCTGGAGTCCTCTGCTAAGCCAAAAAACAGTGACATGATCCACAGTAGTAATAGTTCTAGTGAAAAATTTGTACTTTGAGGAGAAAAGTCAGTGTGATATCACTTACAAGATGAAATTACTTTTTTCTATAGGCTTCTGAAGCAGTCCCTGTGTTGTACTGAACATCCTCAATCTGATTGCTTTCTTTGTAGTATATGAGATTTAATTTTTGTGATTCATGAATTTTAACCTTTACTTGATTCTTATCCTGTTCTCACTATCCAGTAACATTTTATTTTTAATTTGATACCATTTTCTTGAAGGTAATATAAAAGGATTTGATTTTGCAGAGATTCATTTCCAGAAGGTTTTCTTNCTTTCACAGCTAAGTCTATTATTTTGTGGCTTGTGCTAGTGATATCAAGAATGGAGTCTCATCTATGTCACTATTAATTCACCTTAAAACACAGTCAAATTAACTTTCTCTTCTTCCTTTCAAGTTGCCAGATGACTTGAACATCTGTAACAGAGAGAACCTGGAACTTGTATTGAGTCTTGCTGTTGAAGTGGGACAGTTCATTTTTCCAGTAGCACTGTAGATAATGCAGATGAAAATATTTTTAAAGTTTATATAGTAAAAACTTGAATATTAGAAATGGCATATTCAATCAGAAACACATGTATTAGGGAAAGTTCATTTTTTTATAATATTCTTCAGAGTCATTTCCTGCAGAAAAGGAGGTTGTCTGCTTCACAAGCTTAATAAATGGCATGTTCAGAACCCTTGAAATTTCCCTTAATTCTGATCGCATTTTAGAAGGGTTGTCTGGGATGTTCCCCTTTATCTACAGCTGACTAATGGTTGTGCATGTTTTCTTCCTAGTCCTTATATAGCCTTACTCCTAGATGATGCAGGTTTTTTCTTGCATCTGCTGTACATTTGCATGTCTCCTGATTTGCAGCTGCATGTGTTTTACTCTATAATAGCATAGAAATGAGAACTGGTATGTCAAGTTTAAGATTTGCTCCTACACTGCTATTTTTCCATTTCTTCCAGGCATCTCTGTGAGCATTCAGTGCAATGGTTCATGCTAGTGTGTGCCTGATAAATGTCAGCAATAATTTGTTGGCATTTTCTTCAGGGGATGGTGAGGGTGACAGAAGTGCTGCCTTGGAGTCTTTCATTATATTTTACTGAAAACGTTCATGGACAGCTGACGTTCTTTTCCAAATAACTCAGTATTGGATCCAAGATGACATATTCTGTCTTCAATAAAGTTGCTTGAACATATTTTTAATAGTTTTAAAAATACGTTGGTAGTAAGTGGAAAGAAAATAATAAAGTCTCTGTAATGCATACAAAGATAAAACCAAAGTAGCAGAGCATAAAAAAAATGCACATGGGGATACTTCGCTTAAACGTTGGGTATGCACCAATTCCTACTCATTACACCTGCAACTTTGAGACATGGCCCTGCACAAATTGTGGCACACAAGTATGATGTATAAATGTGTACATAACACATTCCTTACTCTTGTATTAAAATGTACTAAAATTAACCATAATTCTGACCTCAATGAAATCCACATACAGGTCTGTCAAAGGTTGTGCTATCTGTAGTCTGTGGTGCCATAGACTCTCTCACAAGTGAACATGATATAAATACAATAATTCACTCTTCATGTCTAGAATTTTTTAATACATAGGCTCATTCATTTAGAAGATTATAGAGAGATTCATTTAGAAGTCAAAATTTTGGGAGCTTATATTTGCTTGTAAAACAAGCTGCAGGTAAATCAGTGCATGTGCAGCATGGATCTGCCAGCACCGGCTTGCTGGTCAGGAACCCCATCTCTTGCTATTGTGTAACCAACTACATCAGCAGAAATCTGTACCACAGATAGATCTTCAGCTTGATCTAATTAAAACCCAAGGTTTTTATCCTTCGATCTTGAAGGATTTTACAGTGAATAGAAGTGTTGTCCTGTCACATCCTAGGGAAATGTAATTTTCATTGATTTCATTACTTAATTTCATTAACCAGGGCTAGTCTCCAGAGGCGTATGAAGAAGTGGGTCTCAATAATTGACTGTATTTATTAACAGAGATCACTCACACTTAGAACTGCTCTAAATTAGACTTGAAGTTATGCTGTACATTGCTGTCTTTAAAATGTTGTTGCTATTGTTTTTTTGTTGTTGTTGTGACTTATAAGTTGATTGAAGAATATAAGTATTTACAAGTTTCACCACACCAAGCACAGGGAACCCTTCACTGGATACTATTTTGATGCTACTGTAATAAATAGAATCATTAATGAAGACAAATAGCATCTGTGCTCACTTTTTTCTTGCCTCTATAATGCTGTTAGAAGACTGGTGTGCTCTTTTTCAGGCTCCTTTATCTGTAGCAGATGCAAGTAAGCGAAATCACATTTGAGAAGCATTTCAAAGTATTTATGTTTCACGACACTTAATGTATATAATATCAGTAAAGGATACAGCTTGTATTTCCATGTGCTAGTGGCCATTTTGCTGTAGAATTAGCCACCTAGGGCTAAATGTGCATATTGTTGTGCATGGCTATAGTCAGCTTGACACCTTTTGAAGTTTTGGTGTCTTCTTG
>VWZG01006602.1:490894-608847 GCA_013396735.1 Grallaria varia
TTTGGACCACCGATGCTAATGAGGTTTGTGTGGGTAATTCCGCTTGTTAACCTGCAGTTTGCTGTAGGCTGAGGGCATGGTAGGAAATGTTTGGCCAACGATGCCACACACCCGTATTCTCATCTGAAAAACTGACTCGAACAATGCCCTGTTGTTTGCTGTGGACTGCAAGCATGGTGAGGAAGCACTCGGTGCTCCTTTACTTAGTAGAGCGAAAACACATTAATAACAAAATCCCCCTCGGACGGAGTTTGCTGCTGCCGAGAAATCCGCGGCGTGGAACAAGCCTTGTCTTTACAAGTAACCTTCCTCCTGGAAAGCTGCTCTTGGTTTTGGTGGGCGATGTACCCGCCTCGTCATCCCAGGGAGTCCTTCGGACCGGGGGCACACGGGACGTGCAGGAGGGACCCACCCGGAGGGTCCTTCTACGCGCCCCGGCTCTCCCTGAGACCGTCAGCCCACGCTCTGCCTTCCAAGGGCACCCACTCCACCTTTCCAGGTAGCACTGGAGCTCGGGGAACGGACCTAGGAAATAAGAGGCGGAGCAGGTCTCCTCCCGTCCATCTTTATTGTCTCTACCTGTTGGTAATTGAGGGTTAAGTGTTTGCTGATTGCCTGCCCTGGGTGATGGTGCAGAGAGGGTTAACGTGCTTGGTTGACTCTAAACACATACGTGACAGACTCTTATCTGATGGCGGGGTGGTTTGCTTTTTTCCCTTCCGTAAAATGTGAGCCATTTCCTGATGAGCCTGATAGTGGTGGTGAATTTCACACCTTTTTTCTTCTCTGTGTGGAAATCTGGGTGTTAATGGTACTGGAGCAGGTCGTGTTTTATAAGGAATGAGGCTATGTCAGAGCAGAGGGAAAGCAGGGAAGGGAGAGGAGGTGAGGAAAGGGAACCTAGGAAACTGCCACTTATAACCGGCATTAGTTGGATTATTTTGCAAAATTTTTATTCAGAGCATGTAGATGCATCATTATTTGCTAAGTGCATTTTTTTTTCGTATGAAATGTTGGAGTTCAGTTTAGAGTTTGGAATAAAAATAATCCTCTGTTTTCATTTCACAGGGAAATTTAGCATTGCAACAGCCGAAGATGGAAAATTGGTCGGTCGAGCAAGTCTGCGACTGGTTGAAACAGATAAATTTAGGAGAACTAGTTCCTAAGTTCCGTGGTAAGCATTTTTGTTGTTTGGAGGGGGGTGTTGTTTGGTATTTCTTCTTATGCCTCTAATTGACACTGCCCACCTTGTTTGGGGGCTTGTGTGTGTATCTGCTAACTTCAGACTTTTATAGAAACTTATTAGGGTGAGAACTGACATAGATCTGAAAACTCAACATAAGTGTACAGATTTATTATGAAGTGTCTAGGAAATGCTGGGGGATGAGATTAAGCCTGTATACAAATAGAGACACCTCAAATCAGAACTGGCAGGTTGAAAGTCTGGACAGGGCCTGTTTAATGTTGTATAAATCTTTTGAAATAATGCAACTGTAGTGTGTGAATGTTTTATGTCTGAATATATAAACAGTCTACAAAAGAGTGCACGAAGAACTGTTATGTGAACAGCCTATTTGTTGCATGTTATCTTAAAAATACTGGTTTCCCTCATTATCAAGTGACAGTCTCATGTGGTTTAAACAAGGCCTGATTTAAAGCATTAAAATAGTCACCTCTCTACTTCCGTATATTGCAGACTTGGCTTTTTGTCTAGGGAAGGTATCTGGTTAGTGATTAGGTCTCCTGGCACTGCTTGGGAAAGGACAGTAGCAGCTGAAGATGACTGCCGGCAGTAGAAAGCATCTTTACCTTTGACCTGTCTTCCAGCATGTTTTTAGGCATATTGACTGTAACTGCAAAATTATTCTCCAGTAATTCTTTTATCCCCTTCAATCTGCAGAAGAAGAAGTAAGTGGAGCAGCTCTTCTGGCACTTAATGATCGTATGGTGCAACAGCTGGTGAAAAAGATTGGGCACCAGGCAGTGCTGATGGACCTGATTAGAAAATACCAGCAGCAAAAAAGTGGGCTGGATTCCCTTACATACTGCTGTGAAACAGCTTCTCAAAAATTTCCAGAAGTAATCAGTGGGTGAGTTTGTACATGGCACAGAAGATATCAGGCTGGGTATAGCTGTGTTCTTTTCATGGCATTTTAAAACTGACATTTACTAGCTCTTTAACTGTAATTGTTTTTTAAATCTTAAGTAGCTGCAACAACATGTGAAATGCAAAATTAGATCATTACCTTGTGGTTTTATACAGGACATCAACATTCCTGAACAATGCCATTAATAAACTCAAACTTTTCATCCTATCCAGTGCTAGGACCTGGTTTTCACTTTGATGAAACACTAGCAAACTTTCAATACAGCTAAAATTTTCACTATTTACAAATATTAAGCTTTTGAAGAACTTACCTTTAAATGCTTGGCAGTCTTACAGTAAAATAATGAATTAGCCAGAGATAGTATTTGTGTCGTAGGTATATTGAAATTCAGTTTCTCAAAGGAAATTCTGAATTTGATCTAGATATAAGCATTTTATAATCCCAATGTGTGAAACTAGATAGATTTTTAGAAAACAGATTCCTGGAAGATTGTCTTCAATGATTGTGTTCTGGCTCTTGGTTGAGCAGGTTTGTTTGGTTTTGTTTTTATTTGGGGTTTTGGGGGTGGGGTGAGGGGGAAGAGTGTGTGGCTTTGGGTTGAGAAGGGTTGAATGAGGGGGTTGGTTGGTTCAGTTCTCCCATCACTTTCCTCCATTTTGCTCTGTTGTAAGTCTTGCAGGATTATTTTTTTCTCAATGTCTTGGCTGAGGAGGGGTACCCTGACCTCTGAATTCTCCCTTCTAAATCCAAGAATCCTGTCGGTAAACAATGGATGCAAAATGCTCTTTTTCAGAGGAAAGGACTCCAGCACTTAAACTGCATTAGTCACAGTAGTAGCACAGTAGGATAAGAACTGTAGATATTCTCTCTGTAGCCTTTGCCTTCATCTGAAAGGAGTCCAGGTTGTGCACTCTGAGGTGATTCCACAGTGCAAACCAAAGCATCATGAATAGTGATGACTGAGTTATTTCCAAAAAACTTGCACTCATGAGCAGAGCTAAACTGTAGATACATCCTCTTGTCCTTGTGGAAGTATTTATGAAACTTCTTAGGTAAACAGTCCTGCACCTTTGGAGGGAATTGCAGAAAAATCACAATGTAACCACATATGTGATTTATCATAGGCCTGATGGATGCAATCACAGCCAGTCTTGGTTCTCTGCACCAGGGTCCTGCCTCACTTGATTTATAGGAAGCTCCTTCTTTGGAGGCAGAGTAGGTGTCTACTGTGAAGAAGACTACTGTGTTTAGGTTCTGTACTTCATCCGAATTGTGGTAGATACGCCATGACTTCATCAGGGTTATTCAGAATAAAACTTATGCTTAGGGCAGTTTGAATGCTGCTTTGGATATTTAGCTTGACTTTGTCGGTGATGTTTGGCTAGACTGTGTCTCAGATGTGACTGTTTCCCATGTGCTTCTCAACTCCTGCAGGTGAGGCCTTGCTGTCTCACAAAGAGCATGCAGTCAAAGTGGTATGAGGCTACAACTTTACTGTGCAGCTCTGTAGACTTAAATGCTTAAAATATCATGTTAGCGAATACAATTTACATTAAAATCTTTCCCTACTTAGTCTGCTTCCTGGAAAATAAGATGGAAGTTGAGTAAATAAGCTGCTGTTTCTGAAACATTTTCTGTGTCACCAAGAATGACAGAATAAAACCCAAGCATGTTTAAGATGCATTCAGTTATATATTTTAGGATGAGTAAAAAAATCAGTATATTCTGTGCAGTTTGGGGATAAAATGATTGAAAAGCTCCTCTAGCAAAAGGAGTATTGTGTCATAGAACTAAAAGTTGTATCCTCATAAGCTGGTACCAGCAACTCTCTTTTCTAAACTCTGCAGTGCTTGTTACAGTGATGTAGTTTAAAATGATCTTGTCTGTTTGGTACATCTTGAACAAAATCCTGTAAGAATAATTTCTTTTGATCTAATTCAAGAGCTCATTACTGAAGTGCCTAAGACACTGTTTTGAACAAATTCAAAATTCATAGTTCCACAGTATGTGTGAAGTGAACTCATTTCCTCCATTGCTCAGTGATGTTAGGCTGAATTGCAGTGAGCAAAGTCACCATGCCATGGTTTGCAGTTAGTAGCACCCATAGCTGAGTGGGTGGTCCCACAGTGGCAGGGAACAATGCTAAAAACTGAGTTTGCATGTTCCTAGCCCTTCTCCTGTGGTGCCTGAGCGCAGCTGAAAAACAACCTGTTTTGCAGTTACTTCTCAGTCAAGCCGGTTCCCAGAACCAGCTCACCCTTCCAGGACCAGTGTTAGGGTGGAGAAGGCATTGCTCAGGGCAGGAGAGAAAGCATCATCATCATCACAGTCATCTTCTGGGTCTGCTGAAGTCACTGTGAAGCTTTCAAGAGCTGTCAGCAGTATTTCCCTGTTGTATTTCTCTCATGAATGCTATCCTCAGTGCTTGGTGCACTCCTGGCTGCCACCTCTTTACCCTGGTGTCCTTAGCACATCCTCTGATTGTGTGTGAATTGTGCTGAACTCACCCACCTGCTAGAAACAGAAATAAACTCATTGGTTGGACATGGAGTTTTGAGTATGACAGGTGAATACTTTCTGTGTGGAAGCAATAGGTTTGTGAAAGGACACAGAATGTGACTCACATCTCCAGCAGTTTGGATTAGGACATGGAAATAGCATCCAGTGCCTGTCACTGCTGAGGTGGAAATGTTCTCAGTCATACAGTAGAAACTCTGTGTGTGTGAGGAGCTCTAACATAGATGGTACTTGGTAAATACTAGGATGCTTTCCAATTTCACAATCGATTGTTTCTAGGAGCCACACGGAGAATATATTAGTGGGTTTTTTCTTTGTTTGTTTTAACTGCATAGTTGAAAAATATTGATTCATGGAAAGGGAAAATTGCCCTTATAAATTTGGTAAACATTAACATCACTTCCAATAACAGCCTTTCACATGTTGAATGCAACTGAGGCTGGAACAGTTTCTAAAGCATCTTTAGAGTTTGGATGTTCTGAAGAGTTCAGGGGAAAAAAAGTGGTTTATGAGTGCCATGAATTCTTGGCAGCATGACAGTATCCCCCTATATAAGCTCTGCTTTTCTCCCAGTACAGGGTAAAACTGTTGATGTTGGCTTCTACCAACAAAAGAAGAAATATGGGAATATGAGGAGGGAGAGAAGTGGACACAAAGGTTAAGCGGAAAGCAATGATTTGGACTGACACATAGCGAAGTGGGTGTCTGGAGTTTTTGGAGTTAGGGATGAGCTAGAATTGAAGCAAGTAACCAAGAACAATGGACTGTGAGACCAGGTGGCATTGAGAGATCTTCTTGAGTGGCTGGAGTAATGCAAAGCTGACTTGAAGCTTTGGACTTCACGTCTAGAAAAAACCCCAACTTTTCAAGGTTCTAGTTAAATAGAAACTTCCTTGCAATACCGCGTAAATAACTCCTTCAGCCCACCCCTTGCATGTTGTAATAGTGACTTATTCCCAGAGATTAGGCGATACCAGGTTATGAAGATGGCAGTTATCCTGCAACTCTGAGAAGGTTGATTTTTCTTGCATTTTGTAACTGCATAATAGTTAGAATATCACCAGGCAGTAGTATATACATTTTTGCTTTTAATTCGTCTGATTTTGATAACTCAACTGAGAGACTGATTAAGAGACATCAGCATCATGTAAAATCGTGACTATTCAATATGTTAATTTTTCTCCTTTTCTGTTTTTGCCACCAGTATTTTGGAACCCTAAAGTTCCTCTCTTCTATAAGCTGCACAAGACCTGACAGTGAATTTTTTAAAATTTTTTCTTTCAGGGCTACTGAGAGACAGATGTTAAATTCTTCTTGTCTTGTGGAGCAGAAAAAGTATCTGTGCTCAACTGAAAATGAAAAAGGACTAATTGATCACAGAGTGCTAAAGCAGAAGTGAGTTTATGGTGTATTAATTTGATTTTCCTTACCTTTTGAAAATTATGTAAACACTTTGTTTTTCTTCATTTATACTTTACAAAAAGCATTCTTAATTATTGGAGGCCAGGTTCGTCTATATCCAGGTGTATTTAGAAAACAGCAGGAACAGAAATTTATTAGGATTTGGCTGAATGAAATAGCCTGATGGTGTTTTTTGCCCTTTATCCTCAGTCCTTGGTCACTGTCTCATGTTACCTCATGCAAAGGGCAAGATACAGGTTTGTCTTTATTTATCTGATTTTTTTACAATCGTCTTTGACAGTTGTGTTTTTAACAGCAATCTGACAAATTAGTCATTACAGAATGGAGTATGGCTATTAAAAAAATTGTGTTCTTGAGGCATCTTAAATATAGCACTTGGGAAGACAGGCATGCTGAGTCCATTTGCATGCTTATTTTCCTTGGGTATCAAAATGAGCCTCCCTTAGAAACTAGAGGCAAGGCAAGGTAGAATTTTTACTTTCTTCCCCCCCCCACCCATGCTTTTCTCCTTTGAGACTGCAGTTAGTGTTGGAAGAGTCCTGTTCCTATTTCAAGTCAATTATTTTCTTGTTTGCAAAGCTTTGTCTGCTTCTCGTTATCTCTCTTTAGCTTCTCCCTCATAGGTGTGACTGATGGCTTCACAATTCTGAGATAAGGGGAGGTCTTCCTGCAAAAATGTCTATTTTATCGCTTTAAAAAAGTTACAAAGAGTTAGTGATAAGACTGTCTGGGAACCGAGGGAAGAGTAGTGAATCACATAGTTAATGCTTTTAAAATAAAGTCCTGCTATTATGTTCTTTAAAAGAACCAACCAAAAACTCCAAACCCAAAGATCCTGTCAGCATTGTTATTGAATAAACAAACCCAAATCACTTAAGCCCTCGAAATAAACCAGCAGTATGGTCTTGCAATGATGGGGTTTAGCCTGTGCTTCCAAAGGATCCTTATTTTTAATTAATTATGACTAATTTGCCTTGTGCTGCATAAAGAGTGTTAAATGGGTTGTGTGAATCAGAGTAACCAGGAATAGACTGGCTTTAAGAAATGTTCTCAGCGAATGTTGTCATTATGGAGCTTTCAAAGGCCTGTAATGGTCTGTTAAGGGGAAAGGACTGCAAAAGAGCATCACCACTTCAGCTCGGGGCAGAGAAGAAGACGGGGGAAATCTGCTGCTCCAAATGAAGTGCCCCTTCTCAGCAAAGTAGGTGTCCTAGAAGTCAGTGGAGCTGGTGATTTGTAGTCTTGAAGATCTGTGTAAATTTGATAAGGGCTTATCGTTAAAGGTCAGATAAAAGCTGGGAAATGTCTTCCTCAGAAACAGCTGTTTTAACTGGGGATGGAGTTAGACAGCCATTGCATCCATTAACTGGTGCACTAGGTTCATCCGAAGCTAAATACTATTTTTAGAGGTGAATGCTGTTGTTTAGATGTGTCTATGACTTGACCTATGCTGATAAACGTGGTATGATAAGAGTTTAGGTCTGATTTTTTTTGTTTGTTTTCCATTTCCCTGCAGTATTCACTTACTGCAGTTTCAACAACAAAGGGCAAATTTTTGTTTTATATGCTTGAGGGGATTATGCCAGCTATAAGCAGGCTGCCATTTGTTTGTCTCCCCTAGTATCTCATTTTAACTAACAGGGAATGGAAAACAGTAATATTATAGGGAGGTGGTGCTGCAAATAAAACATTTTTATTCTGAGTAGGGAGGGTAGGTAGCCATTTCTCATCAGTCAGAGCAGGTTTGGAAGGGCAACTCAAAACAAGGATGACTTCCACTATTACCTAGTAGGTGCTTCCACATTACCCTCTGCAGAGCATTTGATATAAGCACTTCTAGAGACTGTTCAGCCAGGGCACAGTTTAAATTATTGATATTTGGTCAGGATTATACTTACAGTCTCATTCATTTCACCCAATCTTAAAAAGGACAATTTATAATTGTGGGTTGGGGTTTTGGGTTTTTCATTATTTGTTTGTGGTGTCGAGGTTTTTTTGTGGTTTGTTTTTGTTTTGCTTCTGCTTTCCCAAAAGAACTGTGGAACTACAGCTTCAATAACTGCATGGTTTTGCTTGAAGTGAATTCATGAGTGCGTCTATGGATTATTAATGCTGATGAATTGGCTCAAAGTTTCTCTGTGTTTCCTGTGTAGGTGGTCCTAACACCTGTGTTAAATACACTCTTCTATATTATTAAATATTACCAAATATCAAAGAAGATTGTTTAAACATAAAGAGTAAGTGGCTGAAGCAATTGTATAATTTTATTTTTCTTGTATTGAAATTGTGCATACATATAACCAGATGAGATTTGTAGGCTACTCCAGTGAAATAACTTCTTGCTAGCAATGATGGAAGCAAAAACAGCAGCCAGTCTTTCTGTTAATCTACCAAGAAGATTAATCTTGAAACAGTGCTTGTCTGTGACGATAGTAAGATAGCTACAGAGGACAATTCAATAAATAAATTTCCCATACTCCTGCTTTTCTATATTGGCGTACTAGCAGTTTTATGGCTCCTGGAAGCCTGGTGTTTATCTTGTTGCTAAGAGAGAGGCTTCACTTCTTGTAAATACCTGATACTGCAGTTAAAAACCAACCTTTTATTGGTTGGTTTATATGTTCTGTCTGCCTTTCCTTAACATGTTTGCTTAGTAAATGGCATCCCTACTCTATCTCTTTTTGACTGCTTCCAATATGATGGTCTGGCTGTTTTCCTTCAGGAGTGATGTCCTGATACGTGTTTATTTGTACATTTATTTCTTCTATAAAAATGTGTTCTGTAGCTCTTGAGTGCTCTGTAGCAGATTTACAGTCTGAAGAACACCTTGGAGTAATTTGCTTAGAGCACCAGCAGGATAATGGATCTTCCAGCCAGCCTTGACAAGTCTGAACTTCCCTCTTTGCTGTGAATTTGGAAATGTGATCAGTGCTCAACTAAACCTGGGCCAGCTAAGTGCTCATATACCAATAAAGCTATTTCCAGCATTGACAGAATATTGGTGCTGGTGCCTGTATAAATTTGAGTTGATAGCAAGGACAATGAATTCGAAGACTTATCTGAAAACAAATTTGGCATCCATCTCCAAGATGTCCATGATGGGCCTGCATGGATCATTCGTTTATTCAGTGGACAAAATCTCCTTAACTAGGGCAGCTTTGAATCTATTTGAGTCAGGCTACAGGCAACTGCCCTGGCTATTGGGTAGCTGCATCTGAAGTGTCTTGAGTTCTAATGTCATTCTGATAATGATCTTTATAGAGCTCCTTCCTTTGCTCCCCTGTTACCGGTACATGAGTATTGTTGGTCTGTTTGATGTGTTTTGTCAGAAACACAGTTATGATTGCGCTTTAAAAAGAAGAAAAGAGAATTTTAAAAGGAAAAAAGAGAAAGAGCAGCTAGCCTGAAAAAATATCACTTAGCCAACCACTTCAGATGATTTTGCTCCATTTACACAAGAGTACAAATACTACTTTTATATACATACGTATACACACATATGGAGCTATAGCCCTACAATGAAAGCTCAGCAGGACTGTGCTTTTGTATGTATAGCTTAAAAGTTTCTTAGTTTCTATGCAAAGACCTAATTTTTGATATCAGAATTATTTCTAGTATATGTGATAATCCTTTTTCTCAGTTAGCTCACAAGGCATGGGAAGCAGATATAAAAACACCACATTAAGTCTTTGATAATGGTCAATAATAGAAGAAAAGAAGTACAGACATCAGATGTGTCATTTGATTATACCTTTTGGGATTCCAAAATCATCAATTGCATCTAGCCCATTAATTTTAATAGTAATTAAATCTTTCTTCTGTGAATTTGTCTCAACACTTCTGAAGATAACTATTGCTTCAATAGTAGATTCTCCTGGTAAATGATGTATCATAACAGAAAAATAATTCCATTTTTATGGTTTCTGATATGTTCAATCATTATTCCATCATCACAAAAACTGTTTCATCTCTGGGTTTTTGTTTGGCTTTTGTAAGGTTTGGGGGAGATTCTTTAAATTTACATTTTCAATTTATGTGTATGCAAGAATTTCTGCCACTTTTTCTTTAAGTCAGCATTTCATGCCTCTGTCATTGCAGCAGGGTGCTTGAGAATACCAACTTAAAATTTGAAAGACCTAGAAGGCTCATAATAATATATTCTCTGTGCTTGTTGCCTCAATGTTTTGGAAGTCAGGACAACTGGACTCATGGTTTTGGAGCACCTCAGGTCAGCAGAGCTGAATTTATTGACATGGTGGTATGAGTCTTCCACAGAAGTTTGCAGAAAAAAATTTGCTAAATCTCCTTTATTCCACACAAGAAATGAGCTAAGTCTTACAAATAACTTGCAGGAGACATGAACTACATTGCCTTGTTAAGGTCTAGCAAAGTCATAAAAGCAACAACAACAAAAAAAAACCCCAAATTCATAAAATTCTTTGGAAGCAGTAGAACATTTTACACAGGTAAATAGGAATAAACCCTGTGGTGGTTTTGTTTGTTTGTTTTTTGGTTTTTTTGGGGGTGTTTGTTTGTTTGGCCTGACTTAGCTGGCAATTCTGTCAGTCAGATTCCCTGAGGAGTGTTTTTACATTTCCCATCTTCTAATCCACAGCTGCTGCCCTTGCAATAGGTGGAAGTGCAAAGCATTCCCTTGTGTTATGCAGCTTCTCAGAATGGGAACTGTCAAAAAATCTGGACTCCTTCTAGAAGAAGGCTGTGTCTGCATCTCTCAAACTTTTTTGGGAGTGGATTCACTTTGTAACTCTGTTCTCATACTGAATGTGATGATTTCTATAGCGAGGGTACTGCAGGGAAAGCTGAGGCAGGACTGCTTTGGGAAATGGGCAGCTTCAGTGTCTGTCGGTTCCCCCATCCTAGCCTTGCTGAAGTTAACACTGCTGCAGGCAACTTCTTGTTCCGCCTAAAGAATACCTGCCCTTATGTTTAGTAGGTACTGAAAACTAAAAGACATCAAACATTAGGCAGACTGCAAATCCCAGGCTTTAGGGAATAACTGGGAAACTTTACATTTGTGTTCAAAAGCTGGAAATGACAGTGAAGCACCTGAAAAGAATGACATGAGGATCTTTCAGGCACAGATCTCATAACTGTGAATAACTAAAGAGAGCCCTTTTTTATCCAACTATTGAGAGGGGGGGAAAAATCTTTCGATATTTCATCTTCTGTCATAATTTTTTACCTTTGATGGAAATAGCCTTTACAACCTTAAATGTTCTGATAAAGTTGAAAGCATTATACATTTGTTAAGGAAATGGAACATATTCTACAGCTGCAGACTTTTCTCTTTCTTCACATATGCCAGTTCCATGTCTCTGCCTTTGTTTCTTCTCTGGCTTTGTAGACATGGACCTTTTTCCAGTCTACAAATCTTCAGACTGGAGTCTCTTGCTGATGTGTGATGTAGACATGTGAAAGGTTAGACCTTCATCAGTGAAAAATAGGAATCTATTGAGACTCCACCCGTGTCGAGTTTTATGTGGATGTACTGAAACCCGAACCCACTGATGGCAGCAAAATTCTGCTTGACTGCCATGCCCTCTGACTAGCTGGGGTCTGAGCTGATACAAGATGTAGCAATGGGTGCCATAGACTCATGGACTTTAGCAGACAACAAGAAAAGCTTGTCACACACCAGCTGTTTATGTGTGAGCTCAGTTGGCCTCTAAATCAGTTTTTCCTAAATTAACTAAATAGATGTGGGAAACTGATCCCTCTTACCAGTATATTCAAGAAGCTTAAAAATAACAAAGTCTTATTATGATCTAGTATTTGATCTTGTTTCTAGGACTCTATGGTGCTTTGCACAGCTGTCTTGATTGAGCTGTCTGTATTGATGCCAAGGTTCTTTTTACTGACTTGTTACCACTAATTTAGGCAGCTCTGTGTCTTAGTGCATAGGACATTGAACTTGGAGACCATGTTGCTGTGTTTAGTCACCACTCTTCAATGAAGTCTAAAGCCTTCACCAAATGATCTGAGTGACACTGCCAGTGTGTAACTCTTTGCGTTTTTGGCAGTAGAACAAGGCATTCCCTGGGATTAGGGGTCCCAGGGGTTATATAATTTAAATAGATGGGTATTTGGGTGTTGTTACTAGGGTTTTTTGGTGATTGCTTTCTTGGTTAGTTGGTTGATTTGTTGTGGGCCTTTTTTCTATCTGAAGAAGTCAAATGGCTCCTCCCAAAATGATAATATTGTACAGCTTCATGTCTCAGTAAACATGCTGGCATGAGCAGTATAAGGTTGAAATGCAGACAAAGAAAGAAATACCTGTGTAATATAGGGCTGTGACTTAATGCAGGGAAATGTTCATCAACAAAAGCTGAGTGGTCAAAAGCTCTGTGACTAGTAGTTTCCCTGTTGAGGAGATCCTTCTTAAGTTGCAGTTCCATATTGCAGCTAATCATAAAGAGACCACATTGCTTCATCTGAACTAGTATTTTTCTCACCTCATGAAAAGCCATTTTGGGGATCTAAATTGTGAGAAAACTAAACCAAAAAGAAAAATTAAGAATTTTGTCATTGTAGCTCCTTGTAACTTGCTGCAGGATTAGAGGCTTCCTAGTACTGGTAAGAAAAGGGTGTAAATAAGCCAGACATGTGACAGTGGAGAAAGAGGAGGACGGAAATTTTGCCGGAGCTAGCCATTGGTTTGATTTAGCTGTAGAATCAAAAGTCTCAAGAACTGAGAGACAAGAAAAGCTGTAGTAACTTGCGTTTTGAGATTTTGATCTAATTTCTGTTTCAGGTTAGCTAGAAGACCAGAGAGACATGGCTAGAAACAGGTTTCTGTGTGTACCCAAATCTGGAACTGTATGTACGCTGGGATTTATGCATATAGCCAAGGCCTTCCTTGGTTGCAGGGAGCAACATTGCAGCTGAACCGAACTGTCCTTTTAATTAAACAAATTTGCATGTGAGTGTTTCTGAGGATAAAGTTTATGTGAAGTTGTGTCTCTTTTCAAACAAGCTTGTATTTCATTCCAAAATATTATAGCACATGTTTGACGTGACTGCCCAACAGTGATGAGTCCAGCAAGAGCTAGTAAGATATTTAATCTGGTGCACTGTGGAGACCAGAGGAATTTTTGGATTTCATTTCAAGAGCAAGGAAGTATTTTGTGTTGGGTAAGGACAAAGCTAAATGAAATTTGGGATATTTTTGTTGTGGTGGCAAGAGTGAAATGACTGGTGGAGGGGAGTTACCATCCCCCCATGGCTGTTAGCCATCCCAACTGCAAGAAAATTTTATTTTCTCAAGTAACTGAGTAAAGTTCAGTTTGCCTTAATTGTACCAGCTAAACCTTGCCAATTTCTGAAGTGGCTTTTCAACTTCACTGGCATCATCAACAACAAATTTCAGAGCTGCTAAGATACAAAGTACTGTAAATGTTAAGCTTCTGTGTATTTTTGAGTAGTTTAAATGACAGCATGTTGAAAATAGTGTGTAGTACCTTGCAGTCTTGTCTGCTACATCGCTTGCATCAGTAAAACTGGTGAAAGTACAGAATGCAAACTTACAGCCTGCAGAGCTGCTCACTGATGCTACATTGAACATCTGCACTTTATTTGCATAGGAGGGGCTTCCAAATGATTTCAGAATTCGAGCTGTGTTTTATTTTCCCATGTGTGTATTAATTCATCACCAAAAAAGGACATGAATGTGTCTATGTGGGTATGTTGTCACTTCTTGAACAACTTTTCTTTCTTTCCAGACTGCAGAGTACTAACAGTTCACTGCACTTTGCATTTGCTGTTAACCATTTGTGTTCCATGAAATCTGGTGAGCTTAGAAAGAGAGCAGCTCTGACCATTTCGTACCTCTTTTGCATGGAGAAGTGGTAG
Organism: Grallaria varia; assembly: GCA_013396735.1. Taxonomy (NCBI): domain Eukaryota; kingdom Metazoa; phylum Chordata; class Aves; order Passeriformes; family Formicariidae; genus Grallaria; species Grallaria varia. The sequence goes on from VWZG01006602.1 coordinate 504,811, forward strand.
TGCTGGAAGTAGTGCTACTGCTGTTAGGATCAGATGACAGTACCCAAATTATTTTTTTTTTTTTTCCTCAGCACTGCACTGCCATTTGAGGTAGTGCTGGGGTTGGTACGGTTATGCCATAGCTGTAGAGTTTCAGATACCCTGCAAGCCACATGAAAAGATGCAAAGATGGTGTGGCAGCATAACCAGGTCAGCAAAGTTGAGAGTTGGAGGCTAATCTATTCAGGAAGGTATTGAGGCTGTAACTGGCTATAGAGACCCAAATGAGCGGCCATCCAGTTATATAATAGTCTTTCAAAGTCGTGTAAAAAGTGGTATTTGAAATATTCATCCATTGGTATTACACTTGATTTTGCCAGCATAAAGATGTTGGCTAACATGGGGTTGGTTATTTTTATTTTTTTTTTACACCTGAAAAAAACTGGATAGCAAAACCTCCCAATTAAGACCTTGCTAGAACTCTTAACAAGTCTTATTTATATACCTAACTCTTGTTTATAGGCTACCATAGAGACTGGACTAAAGTCTAAAGTATTTCCCTCTGTAACTTTTGTAGACTCAAAACATAGTGCAGTTTGGAAGGTACTCTGGAGCACACTTCACCCAGCCACAAGTCTTTGTGTGAGAGCTTTCATTTGCATCCCTCAAGTGGGGAATACCTAACTTGAAATCTATACTGTATATGTCTTAACAGCTGTAGTAGCTATCTTAATTTTCTTTGTAATTAGTGTAAAAAAATAGACGAGGGGGATCATCTGGTCTGATTTAGATGTCTTCTGGTTGTTCTGTCATACTTTGGCTGTGTTTTTATCTCCTCAGTGTAAATAAAGAGACTGAAAATGATTAATTTAGATATCTATGTCTGTATACTTATACCATGTAAGCATCTACATTTTTCATCTATAATGATAGCATTTTATTTTAGAAATTATTTTAGAAGTCTGCTAGTTGTTTTCAGATTGCTCTCTGTAATTTAAATTTAAGCAAGCATAAACTGCAGTGATACTACATCCATAACAGGACTCTCTAGTTGTCTTTGGCACCTCTCATTTGAAATTTCTGTATTGGGTCTGGACTACTATGACTGAGAAGCAGCCCGGGACTGCGAGAACCACTCCATCTTTTAGGTGGCTTTTGATTGACTTCAAGCCCAATTTATCTCTCCTTTTCCCTGTATTTCTCCTGAATTAGGGTTTGAGTAGCCAGTGGTGACAACCTGCCTCAGGCTCACCCCAGCTGAGGTGTGTAATCTGTAAATAGTGGTCATGGAGGACTCGTGACAGGAGCTGCATCTGCTTTGTTTTCGGACCTGTGCTGATGACAACTGCCCTCATCTTTTCATTGCCTTCCCCTTTGGGAGGACAGTGTTAGCTAATGTCATGTATAGTCTTTTATTCAATTGAGCAGTTTGTTTTATAAGCTAGCATAACTAGTAGGAAACATAAATGAAGACAGATAAAGTTATTTGTACAAGTCCCCAGCGACCTCTACTCTGCCTTCTGCTTTCAGTTAGAAACCACCTTCTGGTGTTTGCTGGTTATAACATTTCACATTTGACATCTAGTTTAACTCATATATTGATCGCTGCTTTTGTAGGATTCTTTATGCAGAAACAAGGACAGAAAGCCTGGCTTTTCTATAGCTATTACTTTCCTTTGTGTTGAGTTTTTACTTGTATTTTTCATCCCATCCCGGCTGCATTTCTATAAAAGAAGGATGTGATTGTGATGATAAAATCTTTTCTTTTACAGAAAAAGTCTGAAATCACTTTTTGCAAGATATAAGATGTTGCAGTGGACAAGTTCTTACTCTTTGCCAGACTTTCCTTATGATGTCAAGTGCATATTAGCAGAAAAAAAATGTCCTGATCACAGTATGAGAATAAGGATTATTGAATTTTTACAAGCAGACATGACAAAATACCTAGAAGGATCACTGTGAGTGAACACTATTAAATTTATTTGGGGCCATTACCTATGGGCTGGAGAGGTGAATTTTCAAATGTTTGTAAAGACATTCTCCTTAATATACTTGCTTAAAAAGAGGAGGCTAAGGGCCTGAAACCTGTTGAAGCCAATAGGAAGATTTCATGCGAGCTTTAAAGCTGTGCCCTTTGTTCTCTGAAGGGGAATCGATTGCCTAAGAGATAGTCAGTTTAATGTAGATCAGTATAGACTCTGGTATTTAATATTGTTTAGAATATCAACTATTTATTTTACATCTCCATCTTGTTTGCACAGGTATCCGAGCAGTCAGCAATATAACATTGTTGTCAATGCCCTGCTGCAGGCATATCCATTCCTTGATGAAGATGGGAATGGCTTTGTAAGTATTGTGCTTTTTTTTTTCCCACATAGTCAGTCACAAGAGAGTAATCTAGTTCAGAGAAAATCAATATCAATTTCTTATATACTGGCTTTATTCAGAGCTGTAAGCGTCACTTGGCTGTGCTGGCAGATCACATTTCCTTTTATTATATTAATTAAAGATTAATCCAGTTAGAGTCACACCTCAAAGCCACTGTGAGATCATGCAGACTTGTACATGGAGTCCCTGGTTGTTTGTTGGGTATGTTTTCTTTCTGGAGTGATTTCTGCCAAAGGATAAATTTAAATGTGACTTATGTTTGTTTTTAAAAACAAGCCCACTCTTTAGAATATTCTCTGTGAGGACTAACATCTGACTGATGCTCTTGCAATGCATTATGATCATTTGTGTGTTAGATATTGAACTATAACATGCAGTAATACTAGTGGTTTAAGTATATAGGGAATCTAGGTCTAATTTAAAAAAAAATATTATTTAAGCCTGCTTTTTATGATCTCAATGAGTACATAACCGAGAGCAATGGAAGGAGATGACTTAAATTTGAACTGCATTTTTTTCACTCTTGTGACCCAGAATGTATATCTATGGTCTCCAAGGGCATTGCTTTGCCATGTGATGCTTTTATAGCACCTTGTAAAAGCTTGTGAGCCTCTGTGGGGACTGTTAGCTTTAAACTTGTATAAATATATATCTTGTGTGCCATTACTGTAGAAAACAAAATAATTTTGAGGAAAAAAAATAAAAAAAGCTGAAGGCTTAAGGGGTGGCTCTTCTAATTCTCCCCTGAGCTCAGGCACTGTAGAAAAGAAGGGACTAAAGAAAACAAACGTATCTCAAAGAGGAGAGAGGGAGCAAGAAGATCGGAGACCAGCAGTCTATTCTTATTTTTAATCAGGATGCTTCTCTGAATACCCCATTGGAGGTCCTCTGGCAGGGTCCTGGGTAATTCCAGGGCTTATCTGGCTCCCTTTATGAGGAAGAGCTGGAACAATACTCAGGTCAGGTCTGAAGACCATTTTACAGCCTTTAACTTTCAAAAACTGTTTTTAAACGGAGAGTATTAAGCTAAGTTTTCAAAGGCCATTAATTGCAGCAGGGCCACAGACTGGGTGAAACTACTTAAAACTCTATTCTTTGGGAAATGGCTCATTACTTTCCAGGTTGATCGCAGAATTGGTGCTGGCAGAAATTATGTGATGGGGTAGAGACTTCAGGGAAGTTGTTCTTTATATTTTGATCTCTCCCTCATGCTTACTAGAAAGCATGTCTGGCAATAACTCTCATAAGCAAGCAAGGAAGCTGGAATTAGCAGTTTGCAATATTGCTAGTCTAACACTTTTTGAGCTAGCCCCTCTCCATTGCCTGGGTTGAAACAGGAAAAAATGCACTGAAGGTATATGCCTGTATACTTCAGCTTGAAGGAAGGCGTGAGAATGAATTACTATTTTTATTGGCCTGAATGTTAGACATTCTGTTCTTCCTTCATGATCATAAAGGCTATAAATATTTACTTTTCCTTGATCTGAGATAGTGTGTTACAACAGTAAAGACTTAAAACAAGCCCTGCAACATATGCACAGCTACTTATCATGAGACTTGCAGCAAAATTGAATTCGTAAACCTTTAAGAAACAAATGAACAGCAAAAAAAAATTGTCAGCCACCATTCTTTCTTTTCTTTTTTTCTCAGACAGGACCTTCAGCAACTTGAAAAAGCAAAATTTTTGTAGGCTTTTCTTTTAAAATTGCCTCCAGCTAGCAAGGGACTATAATTGCTGTTCCTGATAATAGTATTAACATGTAAGATGTAAAATATTAATTACTGAGAGGCTTTGAATACCTTAAACTTTTTTATCTATAATAATTAGACAATTGTTACAATTTTTTTAGTAATACATTGAAAGTATATAAGAAATCTACCATCAATAAAATTCAGAGGCAAAGCAAAAAACTCTTTATTTGGGGACTCGTAGGTAAATGTAGAAAAGGAAAATTGACAGAAGAGCAGTACTTTGAGCAAAAATCCTAGTTACATTCCTTATTAAATAACTTTTATATATAAACTTCTGGAGATGCAGTTCATGCAACATGATTTTGCTGTCTGCATTGGGAAGAGGGGAACAGCACTATGTTAAGTTCTTGTTTGTCTGTGAACTCCAAAGAGCCTGTGCACAGCTCTCTCTGATAGATAACTGCCTCCTTTTGGTGTGTTGTAAGGCTGGAGAACGGGACACACCAAATGTGGCAAATTAGCTGGGCCAGCCTCTGAGAATAATGGTTTTCACCACTGGTAGATTAATAAAGTTATTCAAGTTTATTTAAAATATCAACAAGCCTGTTCTCAAATATTTGGACTTTCAATTTCTTGTCAAGTTGCAGGAAAAAAAATCATTGGATGCATTTTACAAACCTTCAAAGAAGGGCTGAACACAGTTTGGTGTACCAAGTTTTGCGTTCCCCCTGGTGTGCTGGAGCTCACTTCTGTCATTGAGTATTTTCCTTTTAGCCATGTGAAATGCTCTATCCCCCTGTATTGTTAATGGCATTAATTTACTGCTCTTTATTTATTGCTGTGCCATGTCTCAATTCCTACATTAAGTTTAAATTTATGCCTAAAAGGAAAGCAGTTTCTTACCCTGTAGGCTGGAGGAGGAGCCACAGCATCTGCTGGGCTCTGCAGAAGCCTGCAGTAGTTCTTAAGGAGGTGTCTTGAGAACATCTGTTAGTGGTGGGATTTTGATTTTAACTCACGAGTCTTGTAGTTTTGAGCCCTTCACCAGAAATTGATGTGTCTTAGCTGCTGAAAAAATGCAGCAGAAACTGTTCTGGCTTCTTTCCTGGCCAGTGGGAGTGCCTGAGCCCAGTATGGGTGGTCATGGGCAGGAGGTTGGGCTTCCTGGATGAGAAAAGGGAAAGCTCATTGCATGAGATTTCTTTACATTCCAGAACCGTCTGACCAAGAGCAGAAAATCAGTTCTTTAAAAATCAAGTTCTTTAACTTGATGTTCTTGATGTACATGGATGGAGAAACTTCAAAATGTCAGTGCTTTTGTTGCAACATGTTGAACAATTTACTTGAACAACTAGAAAGAAGGAAGACCTGCTAGGAAACACAGAGGAACAAAACCCAAGAAACCCCAAACATAAGAGCACCTAAACTCACAGCAGTATTTTCATGACAGGAAAAAAACCCCTTGCAAATCTATGAACATTCCATTTTTTTTGGTTTGTTTGTGGGGTTGGTTTGCTTGTGTTTTTTTCCCCAAATACTGGACACTTCCTATTTACAAATTCAAACTATTTTAAACAAATAAGTTAAACCATGTGTGTTGATGATGTAGAAACATAGTCTAATATTTTCAATCTCATACTGTTGCAATGAGATGCCATTACAGGTTTGTTGTTTCAGGATTTATTAGTAGCTTATCCATAATTCTATTTTCTTGGTTAAAAAGTTTCTCATTTAATTTTGCAGTATGGAAAAAAAATACGCTTCTGTGCCACCAGCCCCTTTTCAAAGGATATCTGATGTAATATAGTCAGGACAAAGATTATGATCCTAAATGAATTAATTTACAAATAAAGTCACAAATAAGTTGCTCATGTACTATACATTTAAAAACAATGTTATTTATGAAGTCACTGTAGAAGCAGTGATTAAGAAAGAATTATCTGAAATTCTAAATAATATTAAAAAATAATTTTATATTAATGGCAAAACTCATTTAAGAGGTCCATAGAGTACTTGGAATGAAATTAAGTCCAATATTAGCTTTTGGTAAAAAGTTCTTTCAAGTGATTACCTATGGAACTTTTCCCGTGGTGTTTCCCTCTACTTACAGAACAATGCTATCCTAAACTAACATACAACATTTAAAAAATAAAAATCTTAATTTAATCATGAAATAGCTTATTAGATTTTTAAGGTATATTGAAACCAATGCAACATTTGTAAATTACAGACAAATAGTTTATATAGAAAAAGCCAAGGTCATAGACACAGCAGTCAACAGAAAATTGGCATGACACTCTTTCTTGATGACTTGCAAGATATTCTCTCTGTGTTCTATTCTGTCGGTATTTGTCCCTTTTACAAGGCTTAAACCCAACAATTTGGAAATAATTTCTTCCCTTATTTAATTTAATTTCAGCCAACGTGTTGAAAATTTTATGGTTTTGAGAAAACCTGGCATGAGAACGGAAAAGAGAGGGCTGTCTCATTCACACCACTTGACAGTGGGCTTTGCATAAGCAGCTCCCTTGCTCTTGTGGCTGCTGAGCAGTGCCAAGGTGCCGGTGAAATGCAGGATTCCAGTGCTGACATGCCTGATTTATGTAACTGCTGCACACAAAATGATTATTTGCTAGGAAATTACTGCTTTTAATCTGCATGTAATCCCTTCCCTCCAATGTCAGATAGACACAGACTAATCCTTCTGCTCTCTTACAAGCATGGTAAACCTTCCCCGGGGTGGTTTTTGTGTGTGGTTTGTTTTTTTTTTTTGGGGGGGGGGGGGGGGGAAATAATCAGAAAACAATCGGTTTGAAAGTGGTAAGGAAAGCATCTTTGTTAGAAGATGCATTACCCACTAGGGAAACCACATAAATGTATGTGCTTGCAGTCTCATTCTTTAAATAGGTGTGTGTGAAGGGACTTTGCTAAGTTTGTGAGAAATCTATTATAGAAATAGATTTAGTTAAAACTTTTAATTTATTGGAGGACTGGACAATGAAACAGCTGAACATTCTGAACTTTGAGGGATGTTTAAAGCTTTGTATAGGTGTCAGCGTATTCTTTCATGTGAAATAATAAGCAAAAATATCTTCTAGCCAAATAAAGATTTTCAAAAGAAAGAAACTGCATGGAGCTCAGCTACTGGGATGCTTAAATTATTAGCTGCTAATATATTCTGGGATGATCATGGTTTAAAATACTATAACATCTGTTGAACACTTGCATTAGGCTGAAGTTTTTGTTTGCTTTTTTCTTAACAGCCTTAAAATAGCAAGCTTCCAAAAAACTTTTGCTAGGCATATAATAATGTGGTATTTTCATCAAAATGCATAGGGCCAGAACTGTAAATGTATTTAAGAACCTTAAAGGTTCAGGTGGACAAGGGGGATTTTCAAGGCATTTAGTCACCTTACTGCTTTTGAAAATGGTGCTGAGGTGTAATACTCATATTGAGGCTGTGAATATGCCTTGTGAGAAGACTGGGTGAGCAGTTGTATTCCGTTTCTAATCATGTTTAGGTTGGTCATGATGTGACTCCTGTTCTGGCAGAATCTGAAATTTATATCTAGAAATGCAGATGGGTTTGTTTTCTTTCCAGTCCTTGGGTGTTCAGTCGTGACTGGCAGTGAGAGGACACTTCAGTAAGAGTGCATAGGTGGGTGGCAGAAAGTGTCCCCCCAGGAAGAGCACACCTGCCCTGGCTGGCCCAGGTCTGCTCAAGAACAGCTGAAGTAGACCCCACAAAGATTACATTCTTATAGGTCTTCCACTTGAATTTTTCAACATTAATGGAGTTCTTCCTTTTAGGATTGAGGGCCTGTAAGTCAGCTGGTACCCTAGGGAGTTGGGAACAGTAATACCAGCAAGAGAAGTGCAAGGTCACACTGCCTTCACCATTCCCTCTTAAAAGACCCTTTCATCTGTATCCTGTGAATGAGAAAGGAAGGCATGTCAGACTCACTGCAAGGAAGATACTTTACTACTTGGTCTACCTTTACTGAACTCTGCTTTACACCAAAGTTAACCTTTCAAATCATGTGATCTTGACTAATAAATTACCCTATTTCAGTAAGAAGTTTAGGGTAATCATACTTCTGTTTATATTGTGTTTTAGCATGTCAGTGATTATAGGCTTGAGTATAGTCTTATGTGAATATAGTATTGGAGTCAATCTTAGAAAATGATGTAACAGTTATTTGAATCTCTCTTGCCACTTCCTGTCATTTAGTCACTTTTCGGACTAATTTTTGTTCCCTCTGACTGCTGAATACCCCTCAATAACTGGAATAATAAATTGCTTTTGAGGATTGACAAAACCATTCAAAACTGCAAGTTTTGCCTGCAGATACGTTTGAGCCTGTGCTTAGTGATTTGTTCCCTGGGTGTCGGTACTTGGCATGTCTATGTCCTGCCTCGGGATGTCCAGCTGGGGACTGCACATAAGCAGCCATCAGTCCATAAGGATGCTTGGGAAGTTGCTGTCCACCCAGTTTTCAGAAGTGACTTTTTTTGAGTAAAACAAGACACAGTAAAACAAGACAGAAGCAGCGGGACCACATAAATTCTGTCTTTGATTTCCAAGGAGTAATGAGTGGCTCCATTAAACAGGGACTGCATCTGCTTACAGTGCAGAAATGCCTTTAAGTTGCAATTTACACACCTTGAGGTATCTTACAAACAGTAGGACCTACTTAAATGGTCCTTTTAATTCAGCAATTTTGAGTTCAGTTTAAAAATATAGCTGATCCAGTATAGCTGTAGGCTCCCAACTAAAGGTAGTGTCTTTCTTGCTCCCTTCTATTAGATACAATCATCCTACAACTGTGCAACCATTCAGAAACTGCCAGAGGCAGAGGAAAAATAATACACGAAACTGAAAAGTAACCCACCAAAAACCCCAAACCCAAAAAACCCACAGCACAATTTCTGTGGCATTTGTGAGCTGAACTGCTTCACTCTGTAGCTGCGTGACCCGATGGTATGAATGGAGCATCCCAAAACGAGCTGAGACAAAAAAGCAAACTGCAATTTCACTGACAGTCCCGGTTATGTAGGAGAGATCTAAACCCTTAGGTTCAATCATTATTATCCAAAGCAAGTCACAGCAGTGCCATCAGCCCAGCTGTTAGTTGCCAGTCATATACCACAGGTGCTTGTGTTTCCTTCTGTCCTGAAGCAACCAATCTGTTGATGTCGCCCTATGAGTATTTTCCTGCTTAATGGCAAACACTTTATTGTAGAGTCAGATAAAACAAACTGACCCGCTTTAGGTAATGACAGATATTTTCCCCCCATCCAGTTGCTATGGAAACGGGCCCTTAAAGATCGTTTCAAATATGTGCGGAGACCCATTGAAGATGATGAGCAAGTCCTGAGGAACAAATGCAAGTTTGGCCACAGGAGAGGACAGACCAGAAAATCTTCTTTCACTGAAAACAAACTTGATGATGTCCAGGTGCAGGTAGAGGTAAGATTTTTTGGTGCTTAAGTGAGTTCTGTGTCTTTCAGCTTCTCTGTTGACAGTAAGGTCACCAGCCAGGAAAGGGGAGAGCTGAAGTAATCTCATTTTATTTAAACTCATTTTGTATAAAGCTTGTCCTATAATCAGACCCTTGACTTTTTTTCCATTTCCGGAAAACTAAGTATCAACAGCAGAGCTAAACCCAGTACTGGATGCCTTGCATATTTGTTGTCATTTAGAGCTGTTGCAAATTGGAGAGAAGATTCTATCTCGTTTTTTTTAATTCAATATTCCTATTCTGCTTTAGGTTATATATACCTCCCATTACAGTGAAAAACAGTAGAGGCTTATGTCTAAGAGCTGAAACCTCTGTACAAATAAGAATGCAAAGAGGTATTTGAGCTGATGGCAAACGGCCATATCCTACTGTCACATCGCACTTTGTTATATAAAATCTGTTTGTGTTGATGTGTAATATACATAGGGATGCTTACAAATCTATGCGTGCAGTTGGCTTGTATTCCTTTAGTTAGAGAATTCAGAGGGCTATCACTTGTCCAGTGTTTGAAGCACACTAATTAATTTATACGCTTTCATAAATACATATTAAGGTTCCTGCGATGCTTTGCCAATGCTCCACATGCTTCCTTGTGCTGCAATTAAAACATTTAATTTACATTCCTACAATTTAAACAATTATAGAAATGTGATAAAGAAGATTTGTAAGCAGATATTTGACTTTAGTTTACCTATGTCTATCCTGCTGTTTACTAAACCCTGTATTTAGGGGAGCAGGAGTGGTTTACTGGATGCATTTCTACATATGTTGTGTTTGAAGGTAGCTGTAGTTTCCTACCCAAGATGCAGGTACATGTTTGGTTTGGATTTTTTTTGTAACTTTCAGTAAGTTCTGCTTATCCCCTTTGGTTAATGTGTGCAGAAGTAAACATTTCCCTCCATGCCTGCTTTAGCTGAAGAGTTTGCAAAATGACTTGGGTGCAAACCAATAAACAGTCTCACAGTAAAGAAGAAATTACAGGCTACTGGTTTTGTGTGCATGTTAAGAGTTAACCATCCATTCTCTGCTAAAGCTTGGAAAGGGCACATGTGGATCTTTGCTGTCTTACAAACTAGTTGAGAAGGGCTTTGGAGTGATCCTGTAGGGACTGCATGCTCAGCTTCATTTTTTCTACAGAGAAGGTGTAACTGCCTGTGCTGTGTATATGTAGGCTAGAAATCTCCACTCTTTTGAACTGCATTGCTGGAAGCCATCACTGGTCATCCCTTGCTTGCTTTAGATATTGAGGAATGTTATATTTCTTCTAAAGGCCTAGGCATTTTTTGCTAGCCTCAATGTTGTAAGCAAATTAAGGGTTAAATTGAAAGGACATGAGAGGATGCTGAGTATCCCTGAACAACTTTTCCTTTCTTTCTCTCATTTTCCCTATATATGTATCAGATACAAATATAAATGCAAGAATTAACACTTGTGGAGCCTATTAAGTCTTAAGAGCGAGTCCCACAAAACTGAGAGAATCATAACTTTCATAGTTTTAAATGTGTTTCTGCATTGAAAGCAGCTATGTTTGGCTCTGAGATCCTAAATTATGTCACTCCATATGTGCAAAACTGAACAAAATGTTTAGTATTTAAACAAATGCAGCATGGATTTTGTCATTCTGTATATTTAGGAACACACATAAAGGCACCTTTCTGCCAATCCTTGGCACTAATTACTCTAAGAAAAATATAAACTGTTAAGCAAAGTGCTTTAGCCTCAACAAATAAATATATGTTCTAGAAGCCAATACCACAGGCAAAGCCAAATGATATTCAAATTATCATTAGGGAGATCCCATGCCTCCATCCCTTTTCCAAGTCTGGAAGAACAAATCAGCCTTGTGTGAATTAGAAGCCAACACATCAGGAAAAAAGGTGGGAAATTAATTTCATGTTAAGGAGACCTTTGGAGAATAATCAGTGAAAGATTCCTAGCCTCTTTGGGTCACTCTACTCTCTTTAGGTGGAGTAAGACATTTAGGGCATTATAGGTCAAAGCCGACTGGCAAAGCAATGCAGATGAGAAAGCACATCTGTTCCCAACAGATGACCTACTTACCAGTCACACAGCTGACTTTTTTATTGAGCTTTAGTTTCTGAACAGTCATATGCTGTAACTCTGTCAAGTGTACTTTGTGTCAGTATAATCTTGGATTGTTAACAGTATGAAACTGATAAAAAAGATTATTTACTAACAGGGAATGTCTTACTGTTATACCTGGCATTTGTTTTTTATATAGAAAGATAAAGTTATTACTACTACTGAAAGCCTTAATCAATCTTTCTATTTCATCATTTGAAAAATCCAGTTGTTTGCCAGAACAAGCGTCCTATGATTTTTTGAGACAGATGATGTCTGCCAATGGTCTGACCAAGCCCATTACCTTCCAGCAGGTGTTCTTATTCCAAAAGCAGCAGGAGCATTACGCAACCTCCCATGCAGGGCATTGTTTCCAGGCGCAGCATCTGTCTTTCTCCTCCGGTTTCTTCAAAACATCTGCTGATGTGTTCCTCATTACAGAGCATTATATTCAAGTGAGACTGAAGAGCAGCTACTCTTTTAGAGTGACTAGTATCACATGAAAGGTCTTGAGAAGCGCAGCGCAATAAGATGATGCCAAGTATGCACATAAACCCATGCTGGAGGTGTCTGTCACTGAAGGAGATTTTGATTTAAATGATGCACCCTGCAAATATTCATCAGGTTGCATCACCAGGGAAAGAAGCTTGGACTGTGCCTGACAGACATTAATTGGAGCCTCTGTGTCTGAGGGATATTCAGAATTTTATCAGGCAAGCCTCAGTACGCAATAAGTTTTACGGCCATGGTGTGAGAATCCTCCTCAGTTATTTTCCATAGGAGCTGCAGTAACCCGGGGTAGAGTGCTTTGTAATGATTATGACCTTCATCTGCTGCAAATGGAAGGTACTTTCCATGAGAAGGGTGATCACACCATGAAAATGCATAAGAAAGGCAAGCCAGTCTCCCTTCTGTAGCCAGGGTGGGATTACTGCTAAACCAGTGGCTTGTTTGATCTCCTTATTCTTTTTTTAGCATCAAACCCTCCTTCCTCTGCCCTAAGGTCTTATTTGGCTTATGGTCCTTCAGGCTATGAGGGAAACCACCTCCTGCTCTTTGCAATAGAAGGGGCCCTAGACTTGGGGATCCAGAGGGAGTACGAAGATAGGACCTTCTTGGTGTGCATCTTTGGCCAGGATTATCAAAACTCAAAAGGTGATTGAGAGAGAAATACGGTTAGAGACAATGATTGGCTTCCATACCATGAAAGCTTGTGGTTCAAACACTGTCTTAGTCATCACAGGAGCAGTGACCAAAGAGCAAATTGTCCCTTTCAGTACTTCAAACTTAGAAATCTTGTCAGACTTGAACAGTGCTGTTCATGGTGTGACCTCACAACCAATTCAGTTAGCTAAATACAGACATGAAAAAGCCCACAGATATCCTGCATGGTTCCACCTGCCAACTCAAAAAAGCATTTGGTTTTCCCATAGTTCCTGTGTCATATTCTGCTCCTTCCAGAGGTTTCTGGGATACATTTATGATATCTGAAATGTCACGAAATAACTATATCTGTGCAACTGGATTAAGTTACTTCAATCCATCCCAGACATTAAATGAGAAAATACCTCAGCAAAGGGACTATCCTAGGTTATCTTAAGTTACCTGAATTGTAAGGGAATATAACAGGCTAGAAGACTGTTACTAGTCCATGATCGTAAACAGAAATGGAGAGAGAGTACTGTTCCTCTTCTAATGTCTCAAATTTCTTACATCCTGTGACAGCCTGTTTGTGAGGTTATCAGGGTTTCTCTCAAGCTGTCGCACAAATAAATTTGGAGTTAGGTGTGAAAAAGAAAAATAGACTCTGACAAGACCTCAGTTAAGATAGTGATAGATGTTTGGAGACAACGGTGTATTTGCCACACCCTGCAGAGCTGAGAATAACATAATGACAACAATTTTTGCAAGGGGCACCAGCAGGCCATCTTCTTTCTGTGTCTATGGGACAGAGATAAGAAATGTTTTGGTGACTACTCAGATAAGGTGGAGTGTAAGGATTCTGCAGATACTTAAACTCATGAAGTTGGACATCTGGTGATATTATTTGTGTACAGGGAAGATAAGCAGGAATGTTGAGATTGGTGAATGTGCAAATCATTTGCCAAGAGAACCAGATGAGAAGTAGGAAGACCTCTGGCCCAGGAAGCAGCCAGGTAGAAGCTGGGTACCATTTGTGCTTGCTTTGGTGGTGTCGTGCAGTACAAGAGTGGTGAAGTTTACCCTGGTGGCTTCATGCTCATCATGGCCTGGAAACTGTCTTTTCTCATGAAAGAAGGGATCAGGCTTGAATAATATTGACCCTGTGAGCTGGAGTTTCTTTTACCTTGGATTAGGTAAATTAGGCAAATTAGGCATGTGGGGATATGTCTTTCTTTGAGGGGATAACTAACATCATGTTTGTCTATGATCTTATGCCACTGCAGAAGTTAGAAACTTGAAACAAGATTTCAAGGAGTCCAGAGAGAACAGGAATTGGAAAGCGATGGCTGGAGAAAAAGGGAGCAATGAGGAGAAAAAAAGGCAGCAGCAAGGGGAAAAGGAAACGAAATGTCTGTAAAACTCTCAAAGGGTGATCAGCTTGTGCATGAGATGCAGAAACTCTCTCAGCTCAGTGTTGTGGCCGAGAGACGCTAGGGGCAGGTACAGCATTAGGTGCCATCTATACTGTGAATGTCATACAAATGAAGCAGGGGTGATAGCACCTTTTCCTCTAAGATAAAAAATCTCCAAGTGTTTGAATGTTTGCAAAGCCAGAATGTGAGCATGCATATATAAATGATCATTCAGTGGCTGGACTGTACTGTGGTGTGATTTTTCCGCTAAAACTTTGATGTGCATAGAGTGTGTAGTGTTGCCTAGTTAATATTTTAAAATGCTTTTAAGTCAAAGCAAAAGCTTTAAACAAATTCCTGGTATACATCTTGCACTTCACCTTCATATTGATGTCATTCAGTATCTCCATTACACTGTGAGTTAAATTGTCAAACACAGGTTGTCCCTTGGTAAAAAAAACAGATTTCACTACTTTATGCAGCTTACAAATCAGAAAGCAGTAGTGATCAGAAATAGACTGACTTATGTGGCTTTGCAAGTTTTTGGCTAGCATGTAAGTCTAGCGCTGAAGTTACCTGCCTGGCTCAAAAGGGTAATTATTTTAATTAAAGCAAAGACCACTTTAATTAAACACCTCGTTTGAGTACAAGTCAGTGTGGATCCTGCAGTGGTTACATGCTTATTTTGCATGAAAGCAGCCTGTCCATGCTGTTTCACCTATCTTGGTGTTCAGTGTTTGGACATAAGAGGTGGGCACAGTTGTGATGCCTTCTCAATTATCTCCTACCATTTGGGGCAAGAAGATGGGCCTTGCACAGAATCTGCTTACTGTGCCTTTCAGATTCATATTTGTTCCAGATCAGTCAGGGGTGTTTTGGAATGTTTTATTTGAGCAAGTCTTCACTTTCTAATTGTTGTAACCTGTTTTCAGTATTCCTCCTGTTACAAAACACCCCAATGTTCAGCATAGTAATGTCATTCTGATGAACCTGAATGACACCAGGGAAAAAGGGCTGTCCCTTACAACAGCAGTATTTGAAACTGTTCTATGCGCTGTGCTTTTATGATGCCTTGTGTCTGTATATCTTCAAAAATAGCAAGACCCACTTTTTAGCATTCAAAAATCAAGACACAAGATTCAGATTATGCTCACTTAACTAACCGCAAAAGCTGTTTCTCACCCTGAAGAAGTTATAAAAGCCAATTAATGGAAAAGATTATTCCAAACAAGGATTCTAACTCCCAGTGTGAGTATACAAGCATCACAACCTTTGTGTAGGCATAGAGAAGACACTGAAACTGCTACTGTCAGGCTTTGTTGTGTAAGTACCTTGAGCATTGATGCTAACTCTGATGCAGGTAGACTCAGCAATCAACAAGTGTTAGCAGCATCAATGCTCTTAGCAATAACATGACTTGGAATATGCATTGGCATCTAGCAAGGAAACTTTGAAATGTTTTTTCAAAGGGAATATTATTAGCTGCTGCAGGGAGCTGATGAGAGCACTAGTGATGAAAGACAACAGCTGTATCAGCACTACTACTCATCAGTGTCCCAGTCCCTAACTATAGTGTAAAAGGTGCTCCCATTCAGTGCTGACCCCACTGAACCTGTCTGCATGGCACTGCTGTTCCAGGAGATTGTTCTCATTACCATCACATTGTTTTTACCCTTGCCAGCAAGCAGGTTAGTCTCCATTCAAAGGACTTCCCTCAAAGAAATATTCCCAGAGCATCTCAGCCGTGGAACCTGGATCCATGGCTGGCAGTGAACAGACCAACAGCCTGCAGTACAGTGTCCTTATATCCATTGCTTTCACTCCACTGCTCCTGTTTGAATTGACTCTCTCAAACTGAGGAGTCAGTAGGTCCTGCTGGCATTCTTCAAAAAAGTGGTCTTGATCTTTGTCGTTAGCAACAGTTGGTCTGCATTTACCATTCAGGAATTGGTGTATGCCCTTGTAAAGAGCAAGAGGTGACTGCTGTCCTCACCAGATGAGCTTTCATCACTCCGTGATTAGGCAGTCATGTTACTTTGGTGTTGACATTAATGACTTTTACGATTTATGATGCTGGCTTTCAACAGTAACTGGAAGCTTAGACCTTGGAGATCACATCATGCATAAGAATTGCTCCCTTGCTCCCCACCAACTGATGCAGTAGTTTCACTGCCTTGGCTGTGGCACTGACTCATACAAGTGCCCTTACTAACTAGGGCTTTTTTACAGGAATATGATCATACAGTCTTGTATCTTGGGAAGAACCTACATCTAACACAAAGACATTATGGAATCAGGCCTTTATTCAGAAATCCACCTTCAGCTAAATTACTATTGTCTTGTTTGAGGAGATAGGAGAAATAAGGAATCTGGAGTCTACTTCTTTTATGTATGTATGTATGTTTTCTTGCTTTAATGTGAGCATCTTAACACAATCCTCTTGTTTCTGGTTCCAAGTAGAACTATGAGTATCAAGTGGGGGGTCACTGTAAAAGGCATCTGGAGCATAGGCAAGAGCCTTACTGGTGGCTCCCAGATCTAGTGACTTTAGTCATATATACCTGAGATGCCAGGAAGTCAAGGGGTGGCTGTGGGCACGGGCACTCAGGGATGGGTTCCCTATTGCTGTCACCCTTTGTGCGTGAATCCAACAAAATGACTAGGAGCTTTGGCAGGACCATCTCGCAGGCAAGGGCTAGGTCACACTGACATATAAGTACTGGATATCCCCTGCTTACCTCATTAATTTACTTTCTGCATCCTTTTGACCTTTTTCTCTGTTCTGATGTATTTCTCATGAGCTTGTGACAAAAAGGCAGATTCTTATTTAAAGAAATTGAGGTAGATTCTCATTTGTTCCAGAAAGATTTTTTTTAATAAGTCAGAATTTTATTGCTTAAAAAGAAAGCAAATTCTTTATATTATAAACTAAGTATATACATTGCTAAATAAAATTCTGTATTAAAAATAAATAAATATCACCAGTTAACATTTTTATTGTTGCAAGTGAAATGGATGTTACTGGTGACACAACTGAAAATCTGGCCAGAGGTGACCTCAAGAATAAGAATTCCCTCATTTAATGACACTATTTTTTTTAGTTCTGTCCTGCATATATGCTGAACTATTAGCTATGGCTTCTTCAGATACTGGGACAAGAGATCCTGGCTTTGGTCTACATAGGATTGCTTTTCCACTGTATGAAAATAACTGAGCTTTAACCTTATTGTCAAATTTTACTGGAATATTCCTGAGCTGTAACTAGCCTTCTCGCTGTCATAGTTAAAGTGGAGAGGATCTAGAGTCCTCCCTAAATAAGCATGTTAATAGGCTGATAGATGAGCTCAGTAACCAGCTTTCCAAAACCAGATTCTTCCTGTTCATACTGCAATGTTAAAATTAATCATAAAAGACTTTAAATCACCCTTGGAATCATTCTCCAATCAAATTTCAAGTACTTACAAAATGGTGTCCCACTGAGATAACTTACTTCCCCCAAAATGAAGCCACCTCTCACCTTTCTGCTTACCTTAAAAACCAATTTATTCACAAACTAAGAAGTTGGAAAGATTACAGATGGTGACTGCTCTAAGCAGGACACTGCAAGAAAACCAATTCTAACACTGGATTCTGCTTTTGTTATTCACAGGTAATAGCTGATTTACACTATGAAGTTTGCCCTTCCATCACTTTTGTTCCCTAGTAGATAGGTATTTTCTTCCTTATACTACTGCCATATTTCTACTGGGAACTTGCCATTGACGTTTATGAAAATGTCAAATGGTCTCCTTTAGCTAACTAATAATGCCATTAGCTAAACTAGTTCTCAAGGACTGAGATGACTACACAGAAACTCCATCAACTCAAGCAGTGTTTGCCTTGACAAGGGGGATGGTAAAAAGCTGGAGTAAAGGTCACAATTTTTTCTCCTTGGTGTTTGTTTCTAAGCAACCCAGTCAGTCGGTCTGTGGTTACAGCACACTGGCTCAACTTTGTTTTGCCGTCTTGTCTCTGCAAGCAAGGCACCGAAGGTGACAGGCCCTCTGGGAATGAGCCACCATGCTCTGCATCAGCTGGCTGAAGAAGATCCTGCTCTATGGGCAGGAGGCTTGGAAGTAGACCCACAGGAGAAATCAGTAATAGAAGAGCTGTTAAGAGTCAGAGACTTCAAGCTACCTCTTGCACAGAGTAAAAACCATAAATGTAGTTAAAAAAACCCCAACAACTGTCCAAGTTTGTATGTGTGCACATGTGAGAAATAGTGAGCATCTTGAGACTGATAAGAATGCACCAACCCTTGGTTCTGTGCAGTGGTGATGCTGAACCAAGAGACAGTCCATCTGACTTAGGGCAACTTAACAAGTAAAGGAACAGGTGAATGGCCCAGTTGGGGATGGGTGAATACTAGGATGATATTCACAGTCAGGAGCCAATATAAATTACATACCAGAAACTACCAAATGCTGATGCAGGGAGCTTGTAGTTGACACCCCAGCAGCAAAACAAGACTCTGATGACTGTGAGTGATCCGATGCAGATTTACACTGAATTCTTCTTGTGCTTTTCTGCTTTTTCTGCACTGGTTATAAAGGCTTTTTCAACCAGATGAGAAACAAGAAGCCCAATGCTGATAAGGGACAGGGGTGCTCCCTAGGTACAGGAGTGTTGACAAAACATAAACCCATACCAGAAAAACTAGAGAGATTTTGCAAGGGTTCTCAGGAGTTCAGATGAACACATTACTGGGATCATTCTTCATAGGCAGCATCAGGGCATCTGCTTCAGTCTGGCATAGGGGTTATAGGGGTTATAGAATATTACACTAAAATGAGCAGTAACATATATGCAGGAGCAAGTATTTGTGCAAAATTTTCAGTTGTGTCCAAGGAAAAAATAGGTAATTTTTTATTGTGATGTGCAGTTTCTCCTATGAAACATTATACATATAATTGGAGGTAGCTAGTTTGATGGCAGTTTCTACAGTTTCAGGAGAGAGCTAGAGAACATATTGATGAAGAAACTTGCTGTCTTTAATGGCCAAATTGGCAAGAACTGTAATGCAGACCCAGGATATGAACACATTAGGAAGAAATCAACAGTTTCAGTAAACAGAAGTAATTCTTCATAAATTCATTAGTTCTTTGAAGTACTCAACAACCCTGAGGACATGGGAAATCCAGCTGATACAGTTTACTTTAACTTCAGAAGAGATTTTACCACATGCCTTTCAAAGGCGCTTAGAGGATATAATCTGAAGGGATAAGCAGGAAGGTCCTTGAATAGATAAGAAGTTAAAAGATAGAACAAACAAGGCTAGGCAGAAACAGTTGTTTTTTACAGTGGGAAAGCTTATTAATGCTTAGTTTAAACAGTTCAATATATTTCTAAATCATGTGGAAAAAGGAGAATAGTTGGCAGACTACATTTTGTGATGCTACCAAGGATACTAAAAACAAAGACTGAAGAATTGCAGAAGGAAGGACCCCATGCCACTGAGTTCCAGGGCAAAAAAACCCCAGCAGATAAAATTCAATAGTGATAAATGAAAAATAAGGCACAAGCAGAAAAACCAGTCCTAACAACGTGTATCGGCTGAACTTATTAGTGCCATTCACAAATGATATTTTTTAACTAGGTCAAAGAATATTTGGCACAATGGTAAGCAGCAATCTAAATAAGTATGTTGGATACTCAGAATTATTTACGAAAGAAACAAAAGGAAATGCATTATTCCACTGTATGCCCCTGTGGTGTCTCAGTATCTCAACAAGTAGTTCAGGTTACACTGTGTAACACTGTGCTCATTTTATACAGGTTACAGTGAAATTAGAAAATATGTGAAGACCTTAACAAGGATAATTGGAAGTACGGCCCAGCTTTTATACATGCAATGATTAAGTAGCTTAGGACATTCTTGGCTGGAAAAGAGGTGGTTGAGGACAAAACATGTCATATCTATAATAAACTACAGTGGCAAGGAGAGGGTGAATAGGTTTTCAAGCCGGTATGATAATTAGAAGGCAGAAACAGCAGGAGAAAACAAACAAAAGAATGCATTTCCCGTGCGAGGGTATAATTAAACTGCCAAATTTAATGCAAGATTTTGTAGCAGGTATGATTTTATGACAGTTGGAAAAGTGACTGGGAGAAGTAATTGAAGGAGAAAAATCTACTGAAGGCTATTAAATACAAAGACATAACCCTTGGTAATCCACAAACCCCAGTGTAGTAGAGTCTCGACAGAACTCGGGGGAAGGACCATTACACACTCGTCCTTCTTTTTACTTTTTCCCAGCACACCAAATTGTCTGACTCCTCACCTCTGTTCTGTTCACTGAGGAAGAGCACAGGAAGGCCTACTCAAGATGGCCACAAACAAACATTACCGCTGTAAAACAGTGAAGACTAAAATCCTCTATTAGAAAGAGCATCTTAGCAAGGGCCAGGGTGACCTGCAGGGGTCACCTTAGGTATTTGAACTGAATTCAGGGCCTATTTTCTTCTGTGATGCAAATGACTATTGAAATCTATGCATACATACTAGGAGGAAGACTGTTCACTGTGTACCTTGTGCAACCATTCTTGGAATACCACATGCACAATTTTAAGAAAGGATTTTAATTAAAATGGAAACTTTAATTGCACATGCAGAGCGCTGCAAAGCAGTTTGAGATATTGGTTGTCTCACAGTTCCGTGTCTTAAATGTTCTGGGGAACAGTATGAAGTGTCTCAACTCCCTCTGGCACTGACCCACAGGTCACCCATATGTATTGTCACAGCTGCATCAGTGATAGTACACGTGGTAAAAGCCAGTGTCAATGCAGCCTGAGAGTGGTAATGTACTGACTGTGTATCTGTATGTACTCTCATTGTTTCAATGAGCAGATTCACAGCATCCTCTGACCGGTAAACTAAACAGACCCAGGATACTGCCATTACTGTGCTGCTTTGGATGGCCACTTTTCCTCTTAGTAATTACTAGCTTTGGAATTACATCAGACAATAATAATACCTTTGAGGAAGGTTGTTAACTATCCTCAAGTACAAAAACACTTGTCGAAAACACTAATAGTCAAAATGCTCAAATAATGATTTCCAGTAAGTTTTCTTAGTTAGCTGGTCTCCTTGGGAGTAAATACTTCAGTTGCATAATACCCACAGTTGGTTGTTCTGCTCTTAGGACCTGTATGAGTAAGAGGAAAATACTTTCTTATGGTAATACAGAGTTAAAATTGTTAAACACTGAGTCATCATTAGTACTGCCTCCAATAAACCATAATGAGGCAAACCAGACAGAGGCACAGGAATTTCATGAGTACCTTTGAGTTTGGGAGACTTGGCTGATATATACTTTTATATGAAAACAGACTTCAATCTAACTATTTGAATATGAGGGTGACCTCATGGAGCTGGTACTGAGGCCACACTACAGATACTGTCTGCTGAGCTTGACTACACTCAAATCACAAAGGTCACATCAAATGACACAAGCCATATCAGACAAAAAGGCTGATTTGTAACAATTCTGTCCTTCATTTCTTGATAGGAAGGACCTATTCATTTTGAAGGCAGTACAAGGGATTTACATATTATTTGTTACAATTCTATTCTTCATTTCTTGATAGGAAGAACCTATTCATCTTGAAGGCAGTACAAGGGATTTACATACTGTTTGTTACAATTCTGTCCTTTATTTCTTGATAGGAAGAACCTGCTTATCTTAAAGGCAGTACAATGGATTTACATATTAAGTGGCTTAAGCAAGAATATATGAAAACTCAGAGGAACTGGAAAGAAGTGGATAACAGAATGAATGTGACAATAGAAATACGAAGAAAGATGATCAGCAATAAGGCACCTTTAAAAGATATTCTTAGACTATTTCCTTTCTTAAGATGCCCTTACCAGGTAACAGAGCTATTTTTAATAATGACATTGAATCTGTGTTATATATGTCATACAACTGTAAGCATGTATTTTTCTGGATGCATATTGGCATTGTTCTCTTTAATCTAACTCATTTTTTTGCTGCTAATCCCTCTTTGAAAGGTTCACCAGTTCTGTGTTAATGTGCCACAGACAACACCAGTGGGTTATTTGAAGTATTTTGGTGTTACTTGATGTAATTCTTCCCTGCTTTGACAAGAAATGAAACCATCTTCTCCAGTTTGTAATCTTATTTAACCAAGCTACATTTATCCTGTTTTCAAAGTGCATGCATTGTTTCCAGTTTTGGTTTTGAGTTTTGCAATACCAAATATTTGTTTTTCTTCTAGCTTTTTAGGGAGTTCCAGCTTCTCACACACATGGACATTTATAAGAAAACAGTTGGGATTTTGGAGATTTATTCAGAAAACATACTGTCTTTGTATGTCGTGAGGAATAATCCAATTAACATTATGCTGCAAGAAAATCTGAAGCAGCACACAGAGGAAGATGTTCTGAAATGTCAGTACAAATCTCCTATGCTCTGAGTATCAGTTTTGTTGTAGCTAATTGTTCCTACTTATGTAACTAAACTAGTTTCAATTTTACTGCAAAAATATTTAAAAAATGTTAACAGTTTCTTTGAAAATATATATTGATGGGGAAACATTAAGAATAAAAACTAGTAAATTAGTAGGAAAATGAAGTCAGTCAAGTATAGAAACTTTTTTTTCTATTGAATAAAAGACTGCAGGCTTGATGAAGTTAGTAACTACCTTAAAATAAATATTGTTAGATGAGCAGAAGTACGTATTTCTAGATAGGTAAAAGAGTGCTTATTATTTTCTAAAAATACCCACAGGAAATGGATTTTCTCACCATCCCTTAGTCCCATAAAAAAAGACACATTTTCCTTTAGAAAGCAAGGTACTGTTTCTATGGTTAAAACCTTTAACCCAGTGAAATTAAAGAAGTATTTCTCACTAACAATTTGAGGTACCTCATCTCTGCAGAGACACATTGCAGGAGAAAGGGCACAGACTGGTACTTCTGGTGAGCAGGTACGAGAATAATTCATGGAGGTCCATGTACCTTGAAATGTTTGGCTCCCTGGCTGTGGCAGAGCAAGCACCTGCTGTCACTCAGCTTCTTCCAGTCTGAGAAGTCTGGAGAGTGGTGGTGCTGCAGGGACAAAACCTTTGAAGCAGTTGCTCAGGATAGTTGTTCTTCCCCAGCTTAGCTTGTACTGCAGCCTTCCAAGTGGAGTCCTCTGGCAACAGGACTCCCCAGAGACATCCAGTTTACTGGGAAGAGAGGCACCTGGGGATGGGCAGTGGGGGCAGGAGGACTACTCAGCTCACAAACTCCACTAGAAGCAACCCAAAGGTCAACTTACTTATTGTGAGAGGAACTGAATCGTAATATTGAGTAGCAGAGTTCCATGAATGATTTGAACACTAAATGCCCATTGCCAGCTGAGGCACCTAAATATTCACTTAGGGACAAATGACTCTTCTAAATGGACTGAACAATAGCTCCACCACTGAGCTGTTAACTACTACATGGGCTGCAATCTGTTTTGCCAGGATGATACTGCAGTGCTAGGACATTTTCATTTGTAATTCAGTAGAAATCCTTGCCTTTTGACAGATATGAAAATGACTGCTGCATGTTTACTCCTGCCAGATGTCTTTGGAGATGATTCCAGTTTGTTTGCTGCAGTAAACGAGGAGGTAAGAGACAGAGCACCAGCAGTTTTGGTTTCTTTTCCTTCTATCAGCTTCCTGGGTGCATCACCTGGCCTTTTGGTGGCTCAGCTTAATTCCTGAAAAAGATGACATTAGCCTGCAAATACTAGAAGGCAAATACTCATAGAAATACTAGCTAAATTCAAAGCAATGTTATCAGGCTTACTTAATTCTCTGACCTGTTCACTATAGCAATGCTGTGGCATCATTTTAAATGCCCTTCTTTCAATTCAGGTACAGGCAGTGACACCAGTATTGGAAGTAAAGAATCCCTTCAATGTGAATTCATGCGAGTTTGCACTGTACATAGAAAGGGAAGAGCTAGCCCAGCTTGATGACTGCACCATGGCCCTGGCGGCGCTGGTGGCTGCATTTCATGTATTCGATATTCCGTGCCCAAAGAGAATCCACAGGACACTGAACTTCCTGGAGTCGCTGGTCTTTGAAGTGAGGAACCCAGCATCTCTGCCCACCCAGGTAAAGACAGGGCTGGAAGCACCCAAGTATCCAATATCTGATGGGGCACACAGCACTACTCGTGGGAACATTTGATATTTTGTCAAAATCAGTCCCTTTGTTGTGAAGATAAATCAGTCCCATTATTTCTAGTGAAAGTGTATGTATATTGAAAACAGTTATGTTTAATAATGCCCCTTTTTTATTATACTGGCTACTTAAAAAAACCCCAAAACTTAAGCAGTTTCATTATTTAATATGTAGATTTTAGAGAAGTCTAGAGATATTAAAATTTTCTAGATTGCTTCATGTGTCATGTATTATTTTTCTATATGGTGCATTCAACAAATTCATATATTTTGGCTGTCAGAATTAAAAAAACCATATTGTGAGCCAATGTGAGCACTTCACTGCTTCAGATGCTAATACAGTTTATGTTTTGAAGTGACACAAGTTAAAGATTTACTTATTACCACCACTTCATAATACTATGATCACTGAGAGTCTAATATAATTTTTGTAGTTTAAAATGGTTGGCCTGATTTTTAATTTGCATGAAACATTATTTTAACATCAGTCCTGAATTTGCTAAATAAGGATTCTAAGATGAGCTCTCAAAGTAGCCAGAATGACTTATCCGGGATGCTGCCATGTGCATTTGTAACCTCAGCTTTGGTGCTGGAGAGAAAATGCCTCCTTTTCTTTCTGTATTTGTTCCCCAGAACATACCAGCCTTCTCCACATGGCTCTCCCTCTGCCCGCACAGAGCAAGACACCCTATCCTTTCTTCTTCCACAGCCTCCTCTTTTCCCTAAGATGCTCCTCTTAACTCCTGCATGTCTGGAAATCCCAGGGGATATTGCCTGTCAGTGCACTGCTTTGGACAAGTACCTGGTGATAGACAGTAGCAGCAGCCAGCAGACATAACTCATTGCATTAATTAGAAATAAAAAATGGCTTTTTATTAAAAGCCTGCATTCTATTAGAGACCCATCTCCCACCTCCTTCTAAAAACGACAGTGTAGGCAAAGCAGCAGTTGTGGTCAGCACAATTCTTTAAACACTCAAACACACATCTTGGAAGACTACAGAAGCTTTGTTAAAGCTTGGTTGTGCAGGGGTGACTTCCAGGTACAGATTACAGTAAGAGATCCTTCGGTATGAGAGGAGATGGCTCCATTTAATGGCCAAACTCTCTTGCTAGTCTTACAATTTTTCACATGGCTCCCATGGAAATCAGGGGACAACCTTTACTGGTGTGATGGCTGAGGTACCACCAATACAACACACAGAACAATACCAACTGCCATGTTAAAGATTCAGTAGGTCTCCTGAGTGTTTTTAGTGAATTTGTTGGCTGTAGTTTTTGTAACAACTACCTGATCACCTAGGATGCAAAAGTAAGAATTATGTATGTCTTCACTATTGTATGTGATAGCTGTATGAATAAAAATTTTGGGCCCTGTACCGTTTTAGTGAAGCATATTCTACATCTTGCAAACAGTATTAATTGAAATCCATTTCTGAAATCACAGTATTTTGTAAGCAGGTATATATAAAAATTGAGGGAGCTGCTAATATCCTCAAGTAATCTCTACCGAGCTGCAGATCTCTTCATTGTATAGACTTGGCACACAAGAGAGACACAGAAGGTAAAGGAAAATAAACTACCTGGAAGGACAGAATGAAAGAAAACAGAAGAATGTGGCATTTTACTGATCTGCTTGCACAATTTCAGCTGCTGCTGGTGACAAAATCCAGGTCTATAAATGGGATTCTGATTGTGACGGCAAGGGACTGTAAACCTTAGGAGTAAGTGTTAAGGGAGAGGGCAAACAGCAGTAGCCCAGCTGCTCTTTAAACTCATGGCCATATTGTGCTACAGTGAGGAATTACTCCACACCACCATCAGGAATGGCCGGGGTTCATCTGAGAAGCCTGGGCACACACAAAGGTAACAGACCGCTCCAGTTCAGGTTTTATTGGTATTGTAGTACAGTAAGAGTGCAATTTGAATGTACAAATATTCAACAAAATGTAAAAATATTATTTATGCAATGCTGTGGAAGGAAATTAACAGAGCAATGCAACTTACTTCATACTGACCCTGTTTCACCTCATATTATGGCAGGTACCAGTCACCTACACAATCTGGAAGGGGCACAGAGAGTTCTCGAAAACGTAAGAACTCCAGCCAAAGAAGAGCCTAGAAGAATCTGTGGGAAGATGTAAAATTCTCCCAGCTCTGTGCAAGGGAACTGCTCTGTTCTCAGCTCTAAAGGCTGAACAACTGCCCACTGCAGCTCTAAAAAGAGGGCTGCCAAAAGCCTTGATCCAACTCTTCTCTCTTTTCTTGCAAAAGTAACATTCGGGAACAGTCCTCATTATACAGGTAGCTAGGATTTCTCCCATATAAAGTGCATCTGGTTTACATCTTAAGTGTATATATACCAAGCCAACGACTTTCCCTGACAAATCATTATAATAATCCTCCAAGAAAGGAGGCTGCCTCACCCAAGTACCTGCTGGTGACATCTGCAGCCTGCTGATGACCCAGTGAAATGCACGCGCTTTACACCAAGGATGTGCCGTTGCACCATCCACATTTAAGAATCCCTTTCCTCCACACTGTGTCTTTCCCCCTGTGCTTTACTCGTTTACAAATCAGACATGTCAGTTATGAAGTGGTGGGTGAAATAATTCTCCCACCACTGGGAAAACAAATCTATGTTGAATATGAAGCCAGAGTAGCAAGGCTTTTTTCCACTGCTGTGGTAACTATCCTGGAGACCAAGAAGTGCAGACACAATTGAATATAATTTCTGTTTTGCTAATCTCCTTGCCTCAAAATACATGTGTTTTCCTTCATGTTCTGAAGGATTGTAGCAGGCTCCCATGTAAAAGCTGGGACTCCATTGTGCAGCATAAACAAAAGGTCTTCTATGAAGTCAAACTTTATTTTTCAGTTGCAGCCTTCTCTATACTTTTGATAAAATACATTAAAGATGCTGGTGGCAAAACTCACATAACATTTTTGTTATCGTGCAAAAGTAAAAACATTCAGTTATTAAAAAAGCATTATAATTTCAACCCCAACAAGGTTTGTTTTGTTACAAGCGAAAAGACAGTTTTATAATCTGTAAAGTTATATCCTGTAGCATAAAGTGTCACATATGTAACATTAAGTGTTTCATTTTTAAACCATGGCACAAATACAGATTAGCCTTAACAGTCTCATCTGGCTACCTGTAGCCTAATTTTTGGCTAATCAGTTTTTATTTTGATAGAATGAAGTAAAAGCTTCTGAAAAGTAAAATGGATACATGAAGTAGAATTCAAGAATCCTTAGAAAATATTAACGTTCCCTTATATAATACAGCATAAATAATTAAGGAAGGTTTTCTTGATGTCCAGAGAAAGTTAGGGATCCTAACCATCCATGGAGAATTAGCGCCATTAGTTTGGTAAATAAGACCAGCTGACTCGGTTGTTACACAGTACCTTCTCAAAAGCTTGAACACTTCCCAGAAGGATTCATATGTGTACTGGCTCTAGGAGAGTATAAATAGTCCACCAGTGCTGAACTTATGTTTCTTCCTTTCTGAGAGTCCTTTCTCAACAGTTCTAGCAAGTCTTTGTGCTTTGAATAAAACATGAGCTCCAGTGGAGAAAGCTGGCTCGTGCACATTTTCCATTATCTTCAAAGTTCATTGTGTGAGTTTTTCTCTGCAGCTTTGAACATCAGAATGGAATTAAAGATTTTCAGGGCTGGTCCCAGTTTAATGCTCATTATTTTGACTATGTCTGATTGGGTCATTAGCAGAAATGCTTCTCCATCAATTTGCTTTAAAAGAAAAACACAAAGTTTTTAATAGGTCTGACAGTATAGATGTTTTAGAAAACATGAAAAGTCCCAGCAATTTCAGACAATGTAAAGGATTGGCTGAATACAAACACTTTCAAATGCTATAAAGAGAGCTTTGATTTCAACCTTTTAGACAGATCAGCTAGTCCAAAAAAAAAAAGGATTATCTTCGTTCTGCTTGAAAAAAAACTGTCTGGCCAATCTTTAGCTAAACAGTTCTTATTTTCATATTGACAGTATAAAAGCTATTGAAAAGTAAAATAGACAAATGAAATATAATTCAGCTATACTGAAGCACAGCAATGCTTTTTAACCTCTTACCTATTCCTTTTATGCAAGCCTCTACAAAGAAAGCATCTGGATTTTGCTCCCAGCTAGACCTGGAACCCCCTTCAGGCCACCACATCCTGTTCATTAAACAGTAAGTTAAAATGAATTTGATCCCACAAGAAAACAGGGGCCAGGCTACATAAAAGTCCCTCTTTGACAGAAACACAACAGAACTTTTGTAATGTGGAATATTTTTTTTTGCCAGCTTTGTAGTGTTGCTATTTTAGTAAGCATTACAAGTGCACATTCTCCTGTAAGCAAATCACTCTAATCAGCAGGAGTGATAAATCTGAATGTAAAGGGCCCCAAGGTTCTCAATTCCAAGGGCTTCAATGAGGCCCACATTTCCTGTGTACACTTCGGGTCACTTAGGTACCTATCAGTGTATTTTCAGTAGAACCGAAGCCGGACAGCTATGCATAAAAGGCAGCTGTGGTTAAACCAGGAGCACTGCTTAGGCTTAAAAGTACTATCTGAGATAAAAACAGTATAAGTTTCTGTAGGACTAGAAAAGAAGCAGAACAGCATCATGTGGTCACCACAATTACTTTCTACTCATTTTGTGCACAAAGGCAGACTTGGTGGGCTCAGAACCTGAAGTGCGTGAACCTGCAGGTGCCCAGATTAAAAAGCTATACATTTTAATATAAGCAGGGTCACTTCCATAGCAGAAGTTTGAACTAGCAATTTGTACATATTGAAAGACCTACTGATGTCAGCCAGTCCATGCCAGTTGACCTAAGTGGGTCAGGCTTAATTTAATAGTCACAGACAAAGCCTGAGAAGCTGAATCCTAAAGAGGGGAAGTATTTTCTTACACTTCTGAGAATGAAAGTGTTAAGGATTCATCCATCTTCTTAGCACTTGCCACCTGCTGACTTGATTAGCAATATGCCAGCTTTTATTCTTAAACTCATTGATGAAACACTCTAGGTGACACAGGGGATGATCTAGGCTTGCATACCTGCTGCAATCCTAAAATGCCTAACATTTGAGCAAGTGGGAAATGCCCAGAGATGCACCCTGTCAGCCCTTTGATATGCAGCTGTAATAGTCATTAACAATCTACAGCACAGCCTGAAAACTTCTGTTGCAGGAAATTAGCAGGGCCATCTGTATGCATTTTTCTCAGGAGGTGCCTTCTCAAGTCTAAATACCACAATTATTCTTCACTTGAAAGGCTGGCTGACTCTGCCCATTCAGGTGGTCTGGCTGGGATAAGCACCTGAATTATTCACTCTGGCATTTGTGATCAACTGCCTTCTTGAAACTAAGCATTAACAGGAATAACAAACCTCTGAGCAGAAAAGAAAAAGCCAACATAGTTTATAATGGCCTATTGTATCTAAAAGCCCTATCCATTCCTAATGACAACTTTGGAAAAACAATCTTCTTAGATACTAGAAGTGTAAGCCTGGCATGCTCACAAAGTGAGTACATGGCCCCTTTGAACCTCATCAGAACCTTCAAATCTTCTCAATTCCTGCTTACTCAAATCATGTTATATCAGGAAGAAGAGCATCAAGAGCTAAGTGTGATTCGGCAAGATGCAAGGAGTTTTAAGAGGTGGTTATCTTGAACCATTGTTCTGCTTTTACTTATTAACATCCTGCAGAACTAAAATAACATACCTGCTTATAAATTTCCTCAAACCAGACTAAGAGAGAACAGTAGTCAATCATGAAGTTTCTAAGTAGTTTCAATTGAAAGGGACAAAGCTAGAAAAGCACAAGAGACCTGGCTGACTCATAGCTAGTTTTATCTTTACTTTCTTCACGCTTCGTGACTTGCAAACGAACCTCATCTTCCATATACTTGCATCCGACTTTAAACAGTGTGACACTGAAATTGGTTGCCCTGGAAGGTGGTGGAGTCACCATCCCTGGAGCTGTTTAAGAGGCACCTGAATCTGGTGCTGGCTTAGGAGTGACAGTGATAGTGCTGGGCGGATGGTTGGACTTGATGATTTAAAGGTCTCTTCCAACAGTGACAATTCTATGATTCTGTGCACTTTATCCTACTACTTTGTACGTATTTTTAATTATGGCATAAAATTAGTATTTTCACCAAGCTTTGTACTCCATGTCTTTTGGAAAAAAAAGATCACCCACCTCATCTTTAAACACCTTGCCATGTTCTTCACATCCTGGTAAACTCCGTATAAATTCAGAGACCTGCCACCAAAGTATACAACAAAAGATTGATCAAGACCTGTGTTTTTTCAAAATAGTCTTTAAGGCTCACAATCATTAAAGTCTTCTTGCTCTTATTAGGTCTTCCATCTTCTATAAGTCCAGAGAGTCACACAGATGCGTGTTTTAAGGACAGAATTCACAAAATCAGCAAATGAAAGGAACACATCCCACTCTAGTCCACAGAGTCCATGCTTCTTTTTTTTTCTCTGATTAGAGGAGATCTGACTGCCTCAAGTGCAGAAAACTGTCTTAGTCATAGGTACTTCTGAAAGTAAAGCGGTGACAAGACTGTCCAAGCTTTATTACATACTTGAACAAAGGCAAGGCTCTAATCTTAAAATTAGGTGTTATGGCCTGACCATATCCATACTGTTCTGCTCTGGACTATATTCTCACCCTCCAAAGCAGTGTGCCACACCCAAACTATGCACCAGGAATAGCTTCTTGGTTCATGCTGACCCCTAAACTATTCCTCCAGAATGCTTGTGTGGGTACTAGATACTAGTAGTGTAGACTGTGAGCACATGATATGCTGGGCTGTACATTTAGCACTTTTCTTTCCCTTTGTAACACCAGTGAATCTGGGTTTTTTAATATACACACACACACACACACACACACATATTATCTGTATCTATACATATATGAACTAACACTTCTGCTTCCAGGCTGGATGGCAGGAGAACAGGCATTTTGGGGATCAGTCACATTAGATCTGGCTGAGTATAATCCTCTGAGTACTAATGTATTGTTGTTAATCTATGGGGATAATCTAAACCTCTGAATCAACCTTCAAGGGCAGTGGTAATAAGACAGAAGATAAAGGGGGAACCTACCTCATCAGTACTCCACTTAGAAACTTTACTAGCTGGGATTCCAGCTACACTTGGAAGGAGCTTGCTCTGCTGTTCCCAGCGCAAGGGTAGGCCAGGGATTTGCAACTTGGAAGACACAATAACTGGTTGAGAAAGAAGCCTCTGTGTACTGGGTTCTTCAACATCTTCAACAACAGGAAGCAAGAAACAAGCATTAAATATCTCGGTCAATGATGAGATCAGTCACAGTAAAAGTACATTCATTTCTATTGATATATATGTATGAACATCACTACACAAGCTGTACAGTTTTGCCTACACCAGAATTAGAGTACCATGAATGGTCTTCCACTAGTATGACTATCATTATATTGGCTCCATAGAAATATTACTACTCTTGCATGCAAAAAGTCTCTTTAAATACAACACAATTCTATGTCAACACAACTGTTAGCATACCACACCATAGGTCAAATAATTTAAAATATTTTGGTACAATAAATCACACCCACATTTAATAGTTGTAAGCAGCACAAGAATTAACTTAATTTCAGGGTTGAACTGTTACAAGTTCATCAGAAGCAGCAAGGCACTGCTACAAAATTCCAAGTGAATCAGTTATACAGTTCCAGCCCACACAACATTTATGGCTCACCCACAAAAAAAAATTTTTCAGCTCTTCTGAGGAAAAACACAAATGTCTGCAAATTCTCTGCTTTCACTTTAACTGCTTGTTTTATTTGGAAAATAACATTTCACGCCTCCGTGCTCCTTTATATCTCACTCATCCATAATGGAAGGGATGATCTCCCATCCCACTGGCCTCAAAGGTAATGTACTGATGGGAAGGAGTCTTCAGCCACATGCTGCTGTTGCTGCTGTTGTCTGGATAAAAGCAGCAGTTGCAGATGTGTGTAGGAGGAAAGAGTGAAGAGGCATGCCTCCAATGATGTCAAATTGCGTAAGACATCTACGTTCATTTAGATCCATTGGAAATGCACAGTGGGGCTGATCTAGACTATATAATATGGCCAACAGAGGATGTTATTACACTTGCTTGTGTTGTTACTTAATTTTTTGTTACTTTCAAGACTTATCCTTAGTTTGTATCAATGTCTATTATTCAGAAGCAGACTCTTATGCCATTTAGTCAGCACTGTCAGCCCACTCGATTTTTTTCAATAGACTCCCTAGTTTTTTTACTATCATCATACCCTCACTCTTGGAAGTGAGTTCCCTAAATGTTCCTTTACATTTCACTGTTGTTCTTTAAATGCTCCTTAGAGCCTCTAATCCTAGTAAAAATCTCAGTGAGAAAGGAATGAGTCTTGTAAGGCAGCAAGCATGCTGAATGTAAACCCTATTTTAAATTGGTCCCTTGAATCTTCTCCCCATCCTCATCCTCTGACTTTTTTCTTTCTAAAAAAGGTCTCTTAAGAGTTGAAAATGTAAGTATTTAGCTCTTTTTTGTCTTTCATTCACAAAACATGTAATACATTGATTCTGCCACATAAATAGCAGACTACAATACTGTGTGAAGAAAATACTACATAAATTACATGCCATATTCACACATTTAAACATATTATAAATAACAGCATATAGGTACAGGCACAGCAGCAATGATAGCTAAGGTTACTTATCTATCCCATATGTCCCTATTTTCAATACTTTACAGCTGTGTCAAAACCTAACAGTTCCAGAGGAAAATCCTGTGCTGCGCATCTGTCTGTGCTGTCCTTATTTTTCAAATTTCAAGCAAACACAGGTCAGCTACTTACGGATGAGGTTAGCAGAAAGTAAGTTAGTGAGGTAACACTGTATAATGCTGAACCTGGTACTTCACCTACTCACATTCTAGAGGTTTATTTACTGACATGGAAAGGAATGCAGTGCCTAATGACTTTGAAGATGTGGGCATAACTAAATAGCTCTGCTCCTCAGCCTGTGCAGTGTCTGCCTCACAGGTAAGACGCAGAGCACAAAAGGACCACGTAAAGCACCAATTTACCTAACTAGATGGGAGAAAAAATAAAAGTCCCTAACCCTGCAGCAGGTATAACCTTGTCATGGACAAATGGAAGTTTAGGTTTAGTGTGGGTAACCTTGTACCACAAAGTCCAAACCACAGAATTTTGGCTACAATTTATGTCTGTAATACCAGACATCTGAAAGTTCTCTCTACTCTCATGCTCTGGTATTCTGTGCTCTGCAAGCCCTGCTTCCCATAGAGAGGCAATCTGAGCTTTTGGGCCAGGGAAAATAGGAGATGTACTGCAATTTATGTCTTAATTGGGACATTTAGGAGAAGAGTAATTTGAAGTGAACCAAAGGTTAGCCAGTTTCATCAAGGAACCACAAACAGCTTCTTGAACCATTTAAGTGACTGAAGAAACAAAATCTGCTTGCCAGCTCCACACGAGATAGCAGTCAGCTACAGCAAGCTCACACTTTTAAACCTGACCCATGTTATCTGCTGGCATTTTGTTTCAGCATCAGCCCACCTGCCTTTATATTCTTCTTTATATTTTATGCCATCTTGCTGTCCTCTCTGAACCATATCTTTCTTAATTCATCTCTATCTTCTTAGTGAGTTACCAGAGAACAAAATACAGCCTTGTATTTCAAAGAAGCTAAATGGCAAAGACTTCCTAGCATTAATGAGAGACCATTAACACAGCTTATCCCCTCCTGCATGGTTCCAGCTCTCAGCATGTATAAGGCTTTTAAGCACAAGATTTACATCTATAAAAAAGAGTTAGTATGAATGGCCCATGATTTCAGTGGAATTCTTCACCTCAAAACAATCTTCCTCCAAAAAGAGGGAAGATAGCAGTCCATGTTTTAGAGCTACCAGTAGAGAACCGGTCAAGTGAGCATGGCAAAAGCAGGCTGAAGAATAGCAATGTAACTGACATGTAGAAAAAAATAAGGCAACAAGTACAGCTACCAACAGTCACAGTTCACAAAACCCCAATTATTTTATCTTGAGCTTTCCATGACTATGATAGCAAGAACTCAGTGATCCATTTTCATCCTACAGAGTAAATTTTATGGCACATTTAAGTACATGACAACACAACATTATGTATATAAAAAGGGCAATTTTTAATAAAGACAACAATGTAAGAGTGTCCTATTTTCATCCAGCTTATTATGCAAGTCCCTAGCAATCAGAGCTTACTGGTGATACTTTATCCAAATAGTCAATTCTGTCAAACTCAAAATTCTTCACAAAATCAGGCCAGTTTTCTTAGAATTAAAAAAAAGATTTCCAGACAATTTAAAATGCTTCCGACTAGTTTTTTCCTTTTATGTAATGCAAAGTCAACATCAAAACTGCATGCTTCCTTTCTGCTGAAACAAAATACTTAAAATGACCAAATTCTCTCCTTTTTTGCTTTAGAGAACTTTCTTCTTTTAATGCTTCATTTTCTCTAGAATTCTGAACTCCACCGTGTTTCAAAACACCATAACACCTTTTTCACAGCTCTTACAACAGATGGAATCTCTCATACTTTACACACTCTTCAGACTGCCTCTTAGATCCATCTGAAAAATGCTGGCAGCAGGCAAATGATATTTTAAGATTTAAAAAAAGCATCAGAGGTTAATAATTAAAAATAAACCACTACCTTAATTTTATTTTTATGCAATGCTCTATTAGTGTCAAAGAATTTCCTGGGTTTTACAAAGATAAGATCACTTAAAAGGTAGGGTATACAGCCCTTAAAGAACTACAGTTACTCAAGGCCTATGAATTTTGATGAAAGCCTTACAAACTGTGTTGTTGCACACAAATTGCTCAAGAAACTAATAAAAAAATTTAAGGCATTAGGATTATGAAATTATGACATTTAGCTTTGTATTTACCTAGCATGAGTAAATAAAATTCTTGCAGCAAAAGCTGCACTGAAACAATGCACTGACTCCATTCAATAACCAGCCTGACATACTAAGTTTCACACATGCAAAATAATTATCAAATGTAAGACTGATGTTCTGGATTTGTGCTGTATTCTTTCTAAACAATGAGGATAAAAATAAATAATGAACAGCTACCTCAATCTGTCCAACTGGACCTGTGAAGAGCCAAGAGTTTTGATACAGCAGTACCTATAACCACAGAGAAGGACTGAATGAAAGAAAAGTCTGTTTTGGAAGGGACCTTTGGAGACCACAGAATGCAATCTTCTGTTAAGAGCAGGGCATTAGACTCAGTTATCCAGGCCCCTGTCAAGCCACGTCCTAAACATTTCCAGCAAGAAAGATGCCACCTCTTTTCTGAGCAGCCTATTCCAACTGTTCTCAGCATGAGAAGTTTCTTCCTTATATTCATGGAATTTCCCTGAAGCAGCTTGGGTCCATTCCCTTTTTCCCACCACTGAGTATTCTGGAAGACAGCGTACCTTTGTTTTCTCTGAAACTACATTTTAGTTACTGGAAGACTATGACTAGGTTCCTCCAAGCCTTCCTGTCCCAAATTCTTTCACCCTTTCTCCAAGTCAAGTCCTTCAATCATCTTAGCAGTCCTCCACTGGACTGTCTCCAGTTTTTCAAAATTCTAGCCATCCTTCTATAACACTCATGAAAAATAAAGAGCCTGCTCTGCACATGGGCTGCTGGAAAGTATCAGTCTGCACAAGAGACTGCTAAGGAAACTTTCCTGTCTGACCACCCAGGAGCCACTTTGGCAGTCACCCTCAACGAAACTGAGGCTGGGCTGAATAAGTCATCTTAACTTTGCATTATGCCTGTAATGTGAAAATGCTTTAACTTTCTGTACACTTTTGAGGGAGTAAGTGAATTTTATACTTTTACAACTTGGACTGGTTTAATTACCTATCAGTGAGAAAACATTCTTAAATTGAAATATTTTATACCAGTATTCATTTGGCATGCATCTTTACAACTGTGATAAAAGTTCTTGGCAAAGCTTTTGATGATTATAAGATAAAGAAACACAGTACTGAAAGTGTTGCTATCAAGAAATTTTTGGACACAAATAGTGAATGTGGAAAACAAATTGTAATGAGAATTCTTATGAATAAGTTTTGTGACAATTTCAAGGAACATCACACTTATTCAGTTCTGCAGATTTTAATAGGAAACAAATGAAGTACTGTCAATTTACCTTTAATTTCATTTGAGACGAGAAGGTTATTTTCTGTTTCTTCATCTTCACACTCTTTGTTCTTTATGGTGTCCTTTGTTTGTAATACTCCACTGAGGAAAATAAGATGTTCAATTTTTATTAATACACCATAAAAACCACTAAGCATCATGCCATCTCTTGATAACAATGCTATTAACACACCAGGATTCCCACACAAAGGATGTTTTATCATTACAAAATGAAGAAACCAAGAGGATGTAATTTCTGACTTGATTTCTGGCACACCTACTGACATGAATTTTACAATGAAGTCTCATAAACACTGTAAACTCAGAATATGTAAATCACATCAACACATTCAACTTCACAACTGAAACTGGAAAACACACAAATGAAGGCAGAGGATGTGTCCACAGCAGAGGATGGAAACAGTGAAACCCGCATATAGAGCTGCATGTCCTATGAGGCT
This sequence comes from Grallaria varia, assembly GCA_013396735.1. NCBI lineage: Eukaryota > Metazoa > Chordata > Aves > Passeriformes > Formicariidae > Grallaria > Grallaria varia. The sequence continues at coordinate 541,950 of VWZG01006602.1, forward strand.
TTACTGGTTATCCAGGCCATTTTCAGGAGCTGTCTGAAATAACATTACTATTTCGCTGCCCGACCTTCATCTCCACCCAACATCAACTCCTTTACTATACTGACACTCTACTGTGCAGCTGTTAATGACCCTACTGAAAATATCTGTATTCCTGTGTATCTGTATTTGCATTACTTCTTATCCAGCTAGAAGAGTCACTCTTTGCCCACTGCCTGTGGCAACTCCATCAGCTTTGCTAGTCCAAACATTTGCACAGAGGGAATGTCTTCCCCCTATTCAGAAAAATGGGGCAAGAGAGTCAGAAATAAGATAATTTCTCAAGGTGCGTGTGGGTGTATTTCCATCCTAAAGTCAGCCCCTGGGAAGTTCCTTTTTAAACTCTGCCTTCAGAAGGTATTCCAGCCTGGTTTCTTACAGACACGAAACTGATATGAACTTGCTGACATTATGTGTTTATTTCCCATGCTTTCAAGAACTTGGGAACACTTTGGCCAATTCTTACTAAACCATCACAGATGCAGAGATCTCAGTGATACTAAGTACATAATGAGAATTTTCTAAAAACAGGCACCAGACTGAATGATCTGAGAGTCAAGACTACAAGAAACCATACAACTATAAGAACTGAAGCTTCACCTACGTACCAGAGAAGCAGTCAACAGGAACCCCTTTACAAATGTCACACAGAAAAAAAGGCAATCTAGATCTAACACCTTGTCAGACATCAAGATTAGCTGACCTCAAAACACAAATCCACAGAAGAAACAGACCTGTTTAATTCTGTTGTTTACATTTATACTATTAAATACCATTTATATTACATACAAGAAAGCATTTGTGATTACATCAACTAGGAGCTTCAAGGTCACTGACATCAACAATACTACAATTAACACACCATGAAGAGTGCGAAATGAACACAGGAAATCAGAAAACGAAATTTCATAGCAGCATACATCCCAAAATATTACCTTACTAGTTAAATATAAGATGATATCATGAATCAAAGGTTTTAGGGAAAAGGTTGGAAGATGAGTCAGATTTTCTTTTCAGAGGCAGTATAATTTGATTCCCAAGCCTAAGTGTTCACCTGCCTTCATTGTAAAGATTTCCAGAGTATTCCTATTACAGTGAAATTCTTTTGCTATTCAGAAGACACTTTCAAATTAAATATGCTGTAGGCATGTAATTTTTATCTCAGAAACATACCAGAGTGACAGATTGCAGTATTTAAATAAAAAATTTTGCAACCCAAAATTTTCTAGTATAATTGTTTGATAAGGAAAAGGAAGAAGGAAAAGGAAGAAGGAAAAGGAAGAAGGAAAAGGAAGAAGGAAAAGGAAGAAGGAAAAGGAAGAAGGAAAAGGAAGAAGGAAAAGGAAGAAGGAAAAGGAAGAAGGAAAAGGAAGAAGTGCAACTGGAGATTAGCTGAGTACCACTTAAGATCTAACACAACAAAAGAAAACTCATGTTTGGGTTCATATGTGGTTGGTTCCTCAATCAAGGACTTCTTTGAAATAAGGTATTACCTGGAATATGAAGGTATACAAAACTGAACTGAAGTCAAACAAATCCACACTATGAGCTTAGCAGCTAAAGAGCACACGAGTGCATGCATCTATGTCTTCAATTAGGCACGTGTACTTTGCGTACACATCTAAAAAGATCCACTGGGTACTGCAATAACCAGATGCTCAATATTTTATAACCCTAGCAGTTCATATATACCTAATGTGAACATTATTCTTCTTGCCTTTTTCAAAGGAAGATTGCTCAAATGAAAGTCCTCTATGACTATGCTGGATATGTAATGAATATGGAAAGCCAGATGATAAAATGCAGACAGTCATCAGTGTATTCAAACAGTTCAAATACAAAATGCGAAGTCTCTGGGTAGTTCAAAGCTGGCATGAGACTGTATTCTTTTAATAAAAATAACTCAAGAGTGGACAGACAGTACATGTATTGGTTATCTTAGGGCTTCCAAAGTTAACACCCTTTATAACAACCAAAGACAAAAAAAGTTTCATCAATTAATCTTGAGATAGTCTGGAAAGCCAAAGTATATTTCTAAAAAAAGGTGAATTTATCATAACTGTGGTTAAAATTATGAACAACAACTATTTTTAACACAGGTTATTTCAAAATTACACTTGAAACTGTCTTCTTTTTTGTGCTCTTTAAATTCACTTGAGTATGACTAGTGAATGCTGTTTATTCCTAGTATGGAAATGATATCAACACTGCTTGATGCTCCTACATATTTTCCAATATACCTTGAACTATGTAATCTGATTAAAATGATGAAGAATGAAATCTGAAAGAATGTTTTAAAGAAAAGCTGGCCAAATCTAACGAGCTGCAAAAAGCTATACACTAAATTTAGCATAGGTCTTTCCAATAAAGGAAAAAATAACACTTCAGAAAAGAAAAAATCTAATGGAAAAAGGAAGGGAAATCATAAAGCACTGATAGATCTGGTTAACTCAATTGGAAAAAAAAGTTTTTTAAAAAAAATCTTGCAGTGTTTTCAGAGAATTTAATTCATAGAATATGCCAAGTTGGAAGGGACGCATAAGGACCATCAAAGTCCAATTCTAAACAAAACATTTAATTATCTGCTTTACTGTGGGATCATGGCTTGGCTTCGCGAACGAAGATTTGGGAAGGGCTCTACCCACGCTTGCTGCAAGCGCGCTGATGGCTAAAGAGGCCGATGCGAGATAGGCAAGTCCGGTTGCAAAAGGCACAGCAGAAAGTCTCCATAGGCGGTGTTGGTGAGGCACGGTTCTTTCTGCATTGTCTTTTCTCCTCCAGACTGATTCTGCGTGCATTTTCAAAGGAATCAGCAGCATTATGGATGGTGTGTCTCCACGCCTCCCGATTGGAGGCCAGAGTGGACCATTGATGATAGTCAATATGGCCAAGGCTGAGGTACTGTTTTAGAGAGTCCTTGTATCTCCTCTTTGGGGCTCCTCTCTTGCGGCAGCCAGTGGCAAGTTCACCATAGAGCACTGTGGGTTATTTACTATATAATACCAACTCTCCAATGTCTGTCTCTCAAGACACTATTATTGCTAACACAGTTCATATATTATGAACACAAAATAATGTAGCTGATGTAAATACGTAACAAATGACACTTCTTGCTCCGAGGTGTCATCTATTTCTGTATGAAAATGGCCAATAAAATAACGCAGCAATACTGTAACTAAAAATGTAGGGAATCCTATTGCTTCCCCTATCCCCACGAAAACACTGAATTGTATCTTTTTAGCTTCAAAAACAGCGCTTTTTTTTATACCACAAATATTATCTTCCAGTGCAAGCTCAGAAACTACTACATGTCATTTTCTGTCAAAAATGTACTCCAGATGCTGAAAGTTAAGGAACTACTTTTAATTTTCCCACATATGTACATATTTGGACATTTCCAATAACATATTTGTAAACAGACCTAGGAAGAAGGATCTTAACTTCCAATAACTGATCTGTATTGTAGTATTTTTCCTCTCCTCTGATACATGTCTCTTATTATATATGTTGTGATGATCCCTTCCCCTTATTTCTAATATAAAGACAGCTGAAGAACTTCCATCTCCTTCCCCACTGCTTTGAAGACTTCCACAAATTACTGCACTCCACTGCCTGATTAAGTCACATTTTAAATTGACTCCCAACAACCAATACTTTGTAAGGAACTGAGAGTTACCCAGGTGCCTTCTTTTCTTTCATGTTGTTTAACAGGGGCTTCTTGCAAGGAGATTTACTTTCTGCATCTTCCAGCTTAGTTGTTTCTGGTCCAGTTTTCCCCGATGGTCGATTGTGAGCTGAAGATTTCACACCTACATGACCAGGGCTGGGGCATTTTCTGTCACTGCTTAAAACAAATAAACAGAATATTGAAAAGTGGAAGCAGCTAAGCTGTTGTTTAAGTTACTTTTCTATGGACAAAGAGTCATTAGTGTAGTGGAAGACATACAAGGTGGTTTTTTGTTTGTTTTAGGAAATACACAGAAGTTTTCTTTCTAGCCAACAACAAAATTGTATGCCTGAGATTTTCAGAAATCACAATACAGAACTCTCTTCTCCATTAAATCAATGGTAAAATGATTAGGCAATTCAACAGGAACAGAATTTATCAAATATTATTTTTTATAATAAGCTATCCACTTCAAATATTTGTAACACAAGAACACAAGAACTTTGAAGTATCATTTTCCTCCTATCCCTTCTCTCCCATGACAAAACACTGTGCAGCCCTTAAAATGTTACATGTAGCCTCTTAACAGGGACAATGAAAAAAGCAGCACTTGACGCAGCACTTGACACAGCCCTTGCCCCAGAGGACACTGATCAAACTGCTACTGGATTCACTGGGATGGTACCCAGGCTACCTGCCAGTGAGTAATTCAGTCACTTCAGATTTCTGAACCTCCAGTTTGTAAGAACAATTGAATCAAGCAGTGCTGTTTGACAGTGGAGTACTTTGGTTTTTAAAGCAGGAAGCTGAAGCTGTCTCTGAAAATGGAAGTTAAAATATCTTCTACTGGAAATACATGGCTATTGCAGTGGGAAACTGAACTCTTCACTACAAACATTCACATTTTTACATTTATATTAATGTAGCCCTTGGTAAGAATGGAAACCCTCTCTTCCTTTCCTTCTTAAATTCACTATGTATCCCCACAGCCCAAATTAAGCACAGGAATCAGTATCCACAGTTTCTGAGATAAAATCATCATCTGAAAATAATCATCTTGGTATTGCCCTCCTTTGTTTTTTCCCAGTGCTCCTGCTTAAAAGCAGCTACAGACTTTAGCACCATTCTTACAAAACTCAGTCCCACTAACTTGATTCCTCACTCCCACAATAAAGAGAATAGTGGCTGTTCTTCAAAGAGCAACATTCATTTACAGCCCTGTCTATAAATAAATAAATAAATAATTTTCTTAAGTGAAACCAACTGGTAAACATTTCAATTTTAAATTCCAATCAACCAACTAGTGGGCTAGTTATACTGAAGATGAAACTGAACTCCTGTTAAATCATAGACAGTAAAATCAGTATCAGCCTTTGACAGCTTGGTGACCTTTTCCATAAACACTGATAAAACCATTTTTCTTTCCTGTAAATGAAAATGTAGATAAGTAGGCAGGCCCTTCTGAAAGCACTTAGTCATTGCGTAACTATAAATTGCATTGCAGAATACAGAAATAGAATACTGCTGTTAGTTATGGACATCGCTTCAATCATAATTACTTGATTACAGGAGAGGTGGATCTTTCACTTGCTTCCACTTTTCTGTTTCTGGGGACAGGACTGGCTGCAGGCATCTCCCCACTCAACCGGTCAGGTAAGAGGCTTTCTTTGTTCAGGTTCATCTCTGAATACGGACAGCTGACTGCACTAGAAGTTGAAGAAGAAAAATGACTTTATTCTCAGACACTTTACTGACTTCACTTATTTCAAATGAAATGACATCTGTGTTTTCTAGAAGCAGATGCAATAAGTTAATATTAAGATTGGAAAAAATTGCAATAAATAGCCATACTTCAAAAATGTTAATAAATCCACCTATTAAAAACTCCAATCTGAATGACTTTTGCATTTCCTTTTGATAACAACTTATAAGACACAACTTATTTATATTAATTTAGATTACAACATTCATTGTGGAAAATTGCCTGATGAATATTTAGCCTGCTCTCTCACAATTTTAATAGTACTTATACAAAAAATACAGGATGCTTTTGACTATACCCATCTCTCTCCACATAAAGTTGTACTACCATGGCTATTTTTATTGCGAAGGAGGGTATTTCTATTATGTAACGTCTACACAGAAGCTGCACTGCAAGGGCACAATGTGAGGAATGGTGCGCATCCTCTTACTGCAGCAAGTGCCCCATTTTTGCAAATGCCATTTTGTGGTATTAAGAGACTGTGGTATTTTCCCAGTCTTTCTTAACATTCAACACTCCCTATTTCCCTACACTCCAGCTAGTGAAAGAATTTGACACTGTGCATGGACATAACAGCTTGTAAATAGTACTCCAACAAATGTGACTGCATACTACTCAAAGTCAGAAAAAACTGTTTGCATAACAAGTAGAAGAGAGGAAAACAGAAACACAAAACAAGACACATGGGGCTGAACTAGGATTTTTTCTTTAGAAGAATGCCATGCAGTGTTCAACTGACCAGTCAGCCAGACTACATACTCAGAACAACAACGATAATATCCTAAACTCTGAATAGTATATATACGTCATAACAGTGAGTCACATCATACTCAAGTTTTCAAAACTCTATATAAGATACAGGAGATGCTGTACTAAACATGAAACTCTATTTGTGGTTCATAAGCTATGACACTAACTATAAACAGAAATTATGCTTTCCTACTCACCTCCACAATGTTAAAAGGTAAAAAAACGTATCTTCTGCAATTTTGCTTATTCTCTTTTCAAGAATATAACTACTTACCTTTCCATAAACCACTGCAATGTTTTGTTTCACTGACGGTTACACGCATGATTTCCAAACAGAACTAATACAAACAAGTCTATCTTGACAGCCATATGCCCTGCCATCTCCAAATCACCAAAATAAAGAGAAAAACAACATCTTGCATTATCACATTCTTTTTACAAAGCACAGCACTAAAAAAGGTGGCTTTTTATTCAAAATAAGCTGTATGCTCTCCTTTTCCTTTACCAAGGAAGCTCTGGATTCAGAACAAGTATGTAATAACTCCTGTAAGGGGGCTGGACAGTATCAGTGATCTAATTTTGGTCTCATCAACATAAACAAAAAGTTGGTGGAAATCTGTATTTCTCTCAGCACAAGCATAAAAGGAGAAAATGCCTTAAGGCTACAAAGGTCAAGTCAGTCAGTCCTTGCTGGGGTTAACAAGACAGGAGTCCAACGGCATGTCTGATTTTCTCATTTGGTTCATTTGAAAACAAGACGGCAACCTTTTTTTTTCTTTTTTTGGTATTATTTTTAAATCCTTGAATAGCTATGCTGAACTTGACTTATGGAGAAAAAAAATAGAATACAGTTTCTGCTTTTCTAATCAAGATGAAATCCCTCTTTAAGGCCACTCTGAGCAGACATTCCACAAGAACTGGTGCAGTCTTTTCAAGGATCCTGCAGCCATAACCCCAGCTGATCTAATGAAGAACAGTCATCTTTGCCTTCTTTTAGTTTACATCGCCAAGTAATATACAACCAAATGGGTGGCTGGACTCTAAAACACTATATTTGAAATAGAGTATGTTTTTGTTAATGAAATTTTTTAGAGACATGGAACAAAATATACAAAGAGAAATTAACTTGGAGCATTCATCTTTTCTATCTAATTTCTCTTAAGCAGAATTGGTATTTTATTTTAAATCTATTTTTATACCTCTACTTACATTTGGTTTTCAACCCCCTGGTTTTGTCAGTCTTAGGACTAGCCTCTGTCAGATGTCTTAAAAGAACAGAAAAATTCAATCGAAATATGGGGAAGAAAACAGGAACACTAGGAAAGAGGAGAAGCTGCCTTATATTCTCAATTCCCTGTGCTGCTATATCTATCACAATGATGTCTTTTTTCCCTTTCAAACAAACTACAAGATGAAAGATACAGGCTTCTACTCAGAAAACGGTTTTAAGATGTCAATGCCAGTGCAATCTAAGTTCTTGCTGTGACAAACACATACCACTCTGATGAAATACAGTTATCAGAAACTCATGAATATATTGGTTAATCTGTTTTGCCACTGCCGTAAGGCAAAGCATGTAATCATCTTTTGGCTTCCTATGCTCACAGAGGTGTTTTGAGATTTAGTGTTTCTGAGCAGTTAAAATGCAGTCACAAGGCAACACTGAGCACTAGCAATCTGATATTTAAGTTCAGTTGTGTATTATTAAGCAATGAAATCTGACAACAGGAGTGCCAGACTCCAGCAGGTTTTCTGTTTACCAACACCACTAATAAATTTTAAATTAAAAAAGAAAAAGCCTCAAAATGCAGTCCTTCATTTAACTTGCCTGCTTATATACTGACTTTACCTTTTGTATTTTCTGGAAAAACAGAAGTTGAGTAATAATTTCAGTCAACAATAGTTATAATACTAATGATGCTGTAGAGCACTAGATTCCTATGAGTTTTTCTTCGTAATTAATCATTCAAGTTGCTGTATAATTTTTTTAAAACTCACCGATAGCCCTTAGATGTTACAGTTACTTGAGGCAACAAAAAGAGCCCTTGTGGTTTCCACTGTTAGCTTTGTTACAACACAACACAGCATGAGTGAATCTGTGTATGAGTTACGTGGCTTCTAATCGGTCAGTAAATCATCCTGAATCTCAATGCCTCCAGCCTTCAATTCAGTTTACCTTGTCTACTATAAAGAATAAAAAAAATAATCTTTTTATTCCTACATAACAGAAATACTTGGTTTATATAGGACTGTAAGTTTTTAAGACAACTAATCTCAAAGGCTCAGAAGTCTGGATGTTTAGGTTATTAAATATTAAATTAGGATTTTTAAGTCTTCTGTCACCTTGAACCCAGATTTCTGCTCCAGCTTACAGTTTGCTTTAGCACACCATTTTGAAAACAGCAGAAGTTCAGAAGGCAATTTCCAAACTGATTTGGTGTCCTTGGCTTGGGAGTACCAAGGTCTGCTAGAGGCTCAGGAAGAATGGCAACAAGCAAAAGCAGCAGGTGGTCAATGTGAAACCTCTGCTATTCATCTGACAGGACTGTACACCCTCCAGTACCACTGCACAGCTTTGAATGTCCAGAACGAACATCACAAGTACCATCTGAGCTGCTTCAGTAAACCAACATTCACATTCATACCACCTGACACACACACACACCCCAGACAGGAAAGTAATCAGCCATGTCTAAATGCTGAAGGAACATAGCACAGCAATCAGCTGCCTGCAGTACGCTACTGAACTAGCAACAGATTGCCTGGCAATGTGTGACCATGACACAGTTTAACGAGGAAAGGGAACCACCTTTTCCAGGGTCCTGCATACACTGAGTAAAAACTGAGTATTAAACAAGTTTCTGTTTTTATTAATCACAAAAGATGAATCAAAGAAACAGCCAATGAACAGATTACTACTTCTTGTATACAATTCTGATGACAGGCATTGGATTTTCAACAAAGGTTTTACATAACCAGCCCTTTCTAGAACTGTCTGATGGAACTGAAGTGTTGAGGCAGCATATCCCACCTGTGTTTATTTTGCAACTGCTCTTCTATCATGCTCAAGATGTATGACTAGGTAGAGTTCCACACATATGTCTTTTCGATAAAGTTCAAGGCTAGGAGGATAAAACTGGGCTACTAATAGGTAACCATGGATCTTAGTCTTCTCCAGACATTTGAAGATGCTCCCTATCTTGTAGCAGTAAGCAAATTTTCTGAAGCACAGCATTCAGGTGAATTACTCAGCCTCAGCTACACCTAACATCAGAAGAGAACACAAGCAAGAATTCTCTCTTAAACTTAAAAAGAGTAAGGTAGAACTCCATTCAGTCTAAGAACTTTAATAATGAAGTACTTTTAAATATAGATTATTAGTGTGTATGACCACTTGGAATATTTTGCAAACCGGTATCAAGCCATAGAGAGGTGTCCTGGTTTAGCTGTACTGGTTGGAAATGTTACCAATCCCAGCTCCTCAGTGCCTTTCAGCTGCAAGTTATTGCCAAGCACCGCCAAGGGATGAGGTTATATGGCAGCTCTAGAAAAATTCACATGGATTTGCTCAAACTATCTTCCTTGACAGGTTAAACAATTAGATTTGACTAACTGATGTATTAGACTATTTAGAGCAGCCAATGTGTAGATGACTGCATCTGCTGGTAGCAGTATATCATTAGCAAGAAACCTCCAGAAAAAAGATCTTGACAACATCTGAGGGATGTATTCTTTTTTTTTTTTTTTTGTGATGCATTTTGTTAATTGATCTCTTTACACCAGCTGACTTTATGAAAACATTTTTAACTAGTCTGGAAACAAGCAACACAAATGTTTTCTGTCACAAATTACAACCCATGTTTATCATCAAAACAATCTTTTTTTTAGAAGGCTGCTTCAACAGTCTAAACCTGATTCAAGAATAATTTAGAACAGATCTGGCTGGGGCCAATGACCTTACAAAAAAGCTAAAATGAAATTCGAGACTGGCATCAAAATCAGATGAGTTAACTTCAGTAGACACAAAACAAACAGATGTGACATCCTGCTGAACTGAGGTTTCCCATGTTTCTGTCCTGCAGTTCTCTTACAACACAGCCTCCACCATGGCACGTTCAGTTCACGTTAACTTACGCAACTAACACATGTGAAGTTTCTGGCAAAAGTCTTCATTCATGGAGACTCAAACCACTAATGAAGTATTTACAACTGACCTCTCTGCATTACTGCTTGGAGAATTACTGCATGCATTAAACATCAGAGTATACAATTCATAATCATAAACATGCAGGTGGTGTGCATAGTGCTAACAACCTGCATATCAGGCTGTTTCAACTGCACAGCACAAACCCAGATCAACTGTTGATAGATACTGAGTCCTTATTAACATCACCTTTTCCAAAACGTAAATGCTTTAGCCCTGCTACATAATTAATCACCAAGGCTTTCATCTGATTCCTAAGGCACAAGCTCTCAAAATTACTTCAGAACTACTTAGCATTTTAAATTATCATCTTTTCTGCACACAGGCATTTATGCCGTAGATAGCTGTACCTCAAAGAAAAAAAGATAAGCATGGTTAAGTACATTTCAAGGTTGCCAAGATAAAAGAGTCAAGGGAATGCTACCTAATGTGGATAATTACACCAGTTTCAAAATCTTTGTTAATTCAGGAAAAAAGTGATAGTACAATGTCAGAATTTTTGGGGTGACCCAGACTCTCAAGTTTGTATGCTCCAGATGAATAATAAATCTCTATTTTCCTCAAAAATGCTCAAGAACAAAACCAGAATATCAGCATAGAAAGCAAACCAATATAGTTAGTGAATAAGATACTGACTAGTGTTAATTTTTTTGCTATAAAACAGCAAATACTTGTCTTCTGATAAACAAAATCTCTTTGGTTATATTTTTATACCACAGAACTATCACTTAATGCGCAAATAATAGGATTGCTAAGACTCCAGTAAAATAAAATACAATAGATTGTCATGAGTTACTTTCTTTTCTTAATATTCAAGATGACTAAGTATAACAACTTCAAATAGCATGGAAAATGTAGCTATAAAAGAAAGGCTACACAAAGTAAATAGACATAAAGCTCTTACTCACCTCCTCCCTCTGAAACATTTGAACTTTTAATGCCAATGTTTATTTAGAGAGAACATAAATTTAAAACTTTTCAGGCACATTAATTTTTTTTTTTGTATTTATTTTAAGTGTCAGCCTTGGGTTGAAGCCCATGGGTATGTCCATCTGATTCAAAGCAATTATTATAGCACATGTAAGGAATTGGAATTAATTGCCTTACAGATCTGGGGCATTAATAAAGACAAGATTCAAGTGTACTAGAATATGAAATGAAATGGGTTTCAGAGAAGCAGCTAGGAAGCTTTTTAGGTAAGTCTAGTTTACTTCACATTTGCAATGGACTAAGAACATGAATGCAGTAGGTTACCATATGGTAACTGAAAGATGCTAACCTCTTAAGGACTGACTTTGCTGTTAAAGGAGTTACCCTACTTATTGTGTGAAATAAAGGGAAGGCAGAAAAGGAAAGGTAATAAAACGGGGGAAAAACTCAAAGAAAAATAACACTGACAGAAAAATACAACACGCATAGGTTGAAAATAGTCTGAAAGACAGTGATGCAGCAGACTGTGTCATGACAACTCCACCACGGTTCATACTGCAAGAAGTTCTGTCAATGGAGCTAACCTAGCTTTGTCCCTTCCTGGGGATAAAGCTTATACTAGCATCAGGAGCTCTTCTGCCTCCTAACAGCATAAATACAATGCTTCTGCTGCACATAGGGAAGAACTTGCAAGAGAAGATGCCTTCTGCACACTGAACCTGTAGCAATACAGCGCATTTTGCTGCCTGGATATCTTTGTTAGGGATTAATCAGAACTTCAGCCAGTGTTGATATACCATCAAAACCTTGCAGCATAATTCTAGTCCATAGGACATAATTCTCTCATCAAAAACATGAAAAGATTGCAGACATAACTTTTGGATCACAGTGGTTTAAAAAGATACTTTAAAAACATGAATAGACAAATAACCAAAGAGCAACCCCCTAACCATATGAGAGCAGAAAGAACAAAGTAATATGACATTTGAGAATTCTATGACTGTGTAATGAAAAAATTACAAGAAAACTTCTGGAAGCTCTAATTTGCAAAAAGGTAATAAGATAATTATGATGCTTAAGTCTCAACTTAACATACAATATTACCTGTGTATCCCTTACCAAAATACTCAGGATTCACCTCACAATAAATAATTTTAAAAGAATGAAATTTTCACTTGTGAAATATTTCCCATTTACTGCGTCACTGTCTCTCTGCTCCCTCCCATTCCATTCTCCCATGCTGCTGCTCTTCCTGTGACAACTCCCCTCTAGGCTGGGATGTCCACATTTCTGTATTCTGCTTCAGAAAGTGTTCAGCAAAGAATCTTTAGAAACACTAGGTACAAGCAGCAAGCTGCCATTTGGGAATATGTCAATTGGAATTTCCTTTCCTGCATTTTTCCAAGCCAACAAGCAAAATCTTACCCCTACAAACCAAGCAGAACAAAAACATGTAAGCCGTAATAAAATCAGTGGCCTCTTATTTAAAAAAGTTCAAAAGTTATTGCTTTATACATATCTGTGTAATATTTGTAATCTGGACAGCAAGACAAGGAATCCCCATGGAGCCAAAATACAGAGTAAATTAATCTAACAATTGCGACAAAAAGTAATGTACAACAAGTCTTAGCACATTTGAGTGAAATGAAGTTACAGATTGCTAATGTTTATTTCAGAATGCTCACCATGGCAACTGAAATAATGGCACATTTAGGTTTACAAGGTTTCCTCCTTCTTTCCAGCTTGGATCTGTTTTCTTGTGAACAACAATTAAAAAACCCCACCTGCACACATCCCTCACTTGAAAGAATAAAACTAGTTTCACAGAACATACCTATGATGGCCGATATGTCTTGCTCTTTTAATGTGTCCAACTCCCTTACATCCTGCTGTGGGACATCCTCCATGCTCTAATGCTTCCACCAATTCCAAGGGACCTGCATATCAGGTGAAATTACAAACGAGATTTAAAAAAACCCAACTATCTAATATTTAAAAGCTATGTAAATATGCAGGAATACCAGCACATCACAGTAAACATGAAGAAATGAGTAAACAGAAGCACTTTAATAATGCATTCCACAAAAGCATGATGGAGATTCAAACAACCGAATCCATGGGAAAAATGATTTTATTTTGTGTGAGTAAATCTCAATGAGAAAACTACACCTATATAAAGATCACAAGTCTTGGAGGAACTTCACGACATCCAATTCCTCTTCTACTAACTACATTTAGTTGTAACTTGGTTGTTTTGAAAGAGCACAGAAGAAGGAAGTTACCCTAACCCCGTTCCTGAAGACAGGGATGTGTTTGTAATGGGTACTGACCTTATACATTTTTTAGCTAAAGTGTTCCAGTGAACAAGATGTGAAAACAAAGGCAGAAAATACTACTAAAAAGGATGAGCCATCAGGAGATTTTCGACATTTTCACTTGTCTGAATTTGTATGTCTATCTGATATACATCAACCTGTAACAATGATGCCTGCAGAGACATTAAAGCATGTACCTGTCAAAACTAGCTTTGACATTCAAACAAACATAGTATACAACTCATAGCTTCACAGCAAGTGAGAGACAGACATACTCCAGTATATGAAACTGAGAACATCTGCTGCACAACTGCAAGCATGCACTGTCCCTCTCTAGTACTGAGTTTACTGGACAAGTACATGAACCTGGATCTATCTCTACAGATAACAATACAGATACGAAAAGATAGATTTACACAAATTTTTCTAGGTGAAAGATAAGATTCTTGCTCGTAGATGGAAAACGAAATAGAGAATTACTATGTATAATTAGAACAGTTGAAAAGGTTTTTTACCAAATGGTCCAACTATGGAAATGTTACAACACTATGACTACACTTGAGACCAAAGACTTCTATAGCCTCTAAATAACATAAGGGATGAGAGTGCAGAGATTTTACCTCTTCTACCTTTATAAAAAAAAAATTGTGCTTAAAACATAACAAGTAAGTGGACTCAGAGGAAGAGTTATCTGAAAAGGGATGCCTTTGTAAAGGGAAGTCCTGCCTCACTGATGTTCTGGTTTTGCAAAACCTAGATCCCTGTAAATGTTCTCTCTTCTCTTAAAAATCCAAACTCTTTAAAAATGTAATTTAAAAGAGCTGCAACTGTCTGTCCGTGTTTATGTAAGAAGCTGCTCTTTGCATCACCATAAAACAGTATTAAAATCACCAATACATGACTCTTAATGCCCTAAATGCTACCAAAAAGGTCATAATCCATCATGACAACTTTACTACATCTGAAAACACTACGAATAAATAAATACTACTAACTCCAGAGTAATAGTGATAACATTGCACAGATTTCACACAAAGCTTCTAGTGTTAAAAACGGATCTGGATCTCATTGGTAAAAGGATGACCATACTGACTGAGGCAAAAACAGTATCTGGCAAAAAATTTTCTTCCCTCCTTATGAAACTCTTTGACAAGTCTGGTAATGCACTTTAACTTACTTGCAAACAATATAAATATTATTATAATATTCTACAAGCTAATAATATAAAGTCATATTGTTGGAAGAATATATTTTTCAGATTCCATTTCACTAGTATTTGTGTAGCTTATTATTCTTCTTCTATTTAATGGGCAGTCAACTTTCTCTCCTGTCACACTGTCCATCTTCATTTTTGTAGTTTAGCAAAAAGTCAATTCTACCAGCCACATCCCAAAAGAGAACAGTGCCTCCTAAGATACCACTTAGAGGAGATGACATGTTGTACGTGATGGGCATCTGTAGCTTGTTTCTTTTAATGTCTCCAAAAAAAAGAATTTACGTATTTTATATTCCCACCTAAGCTAAGATTTTTATTTTTTTCAGTCTTAGGTAATAGAAATGTTGCAACCTTATTCAGCTCTTTTGTCATAAGATACAATTTTTATTCATCTGGCCACAGACCACTTTTCCCACTGGGCTGCTCATTCAGCACACAGGAGAAACACTTCAGATATGCAGCATCCTATCTCGTCCTCATTATTCACTTTGCGCTCTGGCATTTACGCCACTATTCAGACTCTAAAGGCAGAATGATTAACTTCCTAACAGGCAGACATCATTGTACTGTTAGAGTGCTCAGAAAAATAATGAATATACTCTGATCACACTCTGGATAGAAATCATTTCCTCTTGACATTTTAGAGACACTGAATTGAGGTACTACGATTTTCAGGTAACACATTCACACAGTCTGTGTGTGACTTACCCCAGTTATTTTACATTTAACTTTTTAAGAGTACTTGGCGTTGCTCAGCACTTCTTATTTTCCAAGCACAGTTCTTTCTGATCTTGTTACAGCTGTGAATGCTCAGCACTTGTGCAAACCTTACCTCGGGGTCACTACATAAAACAACCTCAGAGAAGAGCACTCAAAAAATCATCTGTTCAAAGTTTGCCTAAAGTGATTTCATTGCTCTTAGCTAGAAGCACGGTGGAATAGGCAGGGATATATTTACCACAAAAGTATCTTCGCTCTTTAACCTTCAGTCTCATTTATCATACACCTCCCACTTTGTCAACACATAAAACAAAATCCCCAAAGAGGGTAAGGTGGTAAACACAGTGTTATTATTGGTACCATGCTTCTGTTACAATTTATTTTCAACATAGGCACCATTAATCCCTCCCTGCTCAGCTGAAGAAGAAAAGGAAGTTAGCTAGTTTTGAGGATTTGTCACAGCATTTGAAAGGAGTGCCTTCTCAATGCAGTGTGGACTCCTGGAAGCAAAAAGCACACTAATCATCAAGAGGATGCGAACAAAGGAAACAAAGGATCTGAAGAGTGATACCCTATCTTTACTGAGTGCCACAGCAGTTTCATCACTGACCCCAAGAGGGTCAGGATTTTAGGCAACAGATCTTCAACATTACTTCAGGTTTTGACTGCAGATCTTCTACATACCAAGAAACATTATTATTTCCATTACAGTAAGGGTCAATAGAGCTATCTACTAAAAAGTGATTAATTACTGTCTGTTGACTTTGAACTAAATGTCACATTTACATTATTTTCCATATCCTAGTTGCTTCTCTTCCTGGGATGGCACTGGGAGGGAAAAAGATAGCACAGTACACGTCTTTTACCATCATTACATTACAATGTGGTTTCTCTTACTAAGTGGGGGTTGAAGAGGGTGTCCGGTTTTTGTACACCAGCCTGCAGGATGGATATCAGGGCTATCTACATCAGTCCAATAATCATAAATATTATCCCAGCCATCAAAATGAACCTAAAATACAAAAAGGAGAATAATACATTTTCGCTCAGTAAAATTCTTTATAAAATCAGTTTACCTAAGTAATCTCTAGAAATGACATGTCCATTAGAGAAATCACTTCCAGAGAACTATTTAAGTCACAAAGCAAACACATTTACATTCTGGACCCAGGCATATTGTCACTGAAGTAACATAAAGAGAGTAAACAACGATATGTCATATGGTTGTTTACTATGTTATCAGACTCAAATCCCAGGAATAAAGCAGTTCTCACATTAGTTCTCACATTAATACTTAAATTAAACACGAATTTCTGTCCTTCTCATCTCTCAAAAACCCCAAACAAAAATCCAAACGTTTTTTAATCTCCTGTTTGAACAGGATTTAAGAACAGCAGAGCAATAAGCAAAGGACTAAAAAACCAGCATTTATCTATAAAAACCAAATAACTCCCTCATCATACAAGTAACAATTTTACTAAAATCAGACTATACATGATAAAGAGTTAAAACTGAAGAGAAAACGAAGGATATGACTTCCAAGAAGAACACCAGTATGGGTTATACGCACTTTTTTTTTCATGTGAAAGCTAAATATCTTCAAATCTCACATGATCTTTGTACTAGTAGATAGCTCAGATCTCTCATGTATGCATGTGTGGATGCACATACACAGAGATACATAGAAACAGAGCTCTTCCAACATATGCTACACAGTCAAATTACTACCCTAGAAGCTACAAATCCTGTCATTTAATAAATTAGACTGGAGACAGGGGTTTTTGTTTGTTTTGGTGGGGTAGTTTTGTGTTGGTTTTTTGGGTTTTTTTTTGCATAACCAACTTTAAGGTAGAAAATGTGTGTGAAGATATTAGTTCTGATGACTCCCTATCACTAGTTAATTCAGACGATGCTAAATGAAATGTCAGTTGCATTTCCTACTTGAAATAACAGGTATGCCCAATAAATCTGTACAAACTGCAAACATATATCCTTCATTCCTATCTAATTTGGTGCCTGGTATGTGCTAGTCCTCCTAACAGTTAAGGGCTTCAGAGTGTGAACTGGTTTTGCACAATAAAAGAAAAATAATTCAAGTATACAACTTCTGGAAAATATATTAAAAATACAGTAACTTAGATTTATCCAATCTAAAGTCCATTAATTAATAGAAACTTCAGCATTTTGCAAATCACTGACAAAGCGTAAGAGATCAGGGCTATTTCTTTCATATCTCACGTATATCTTCCTTCTCCCTTTGGAAGTTTTTAGAGACAGATTCAATTAACCTAGACCAAATATTTTACGATCCCTAATACAAATATCTAAGCAGCCCTTTGACACCTGATATTAGATAATCATATTTCTTGATAGAATAGACAATAGTCTTCTATCAACTATTCCCAAAGCAATTTTCCCACATATTCAGCTCTGCTCTCTAATTACGTATCTCAGCACAAGTAACTAAGAGGACAATAAAAAAATCCCTTCTGAAGGAATTATATGTATACTAATCAGTGAAAAGCATGAGCAAAGCTTAGCAGGAGAGAGCAATGTACCTCATTCCTCCAATGGTTAACTTTACAACTACAGGATTTGGGTTTTACAAAGTCCTCATCAGTCACTTAAGCAGGACAATACAGCAAGACACAGACACTTACTTTTATTCTATAGTCATCAGTATCTACAATGGTTGCTACTCTGATAAATACTGGATTTCTCTTGTCAACCACTTCAAGTTTCATGTTTTTCTGAAAGCCATGAGAAGGTTTCTAGAAAAGAATAATATTATGTGAAACAGAATAAAACCTCAAAAATCTCACATAGTTGTAAAATACATAAAAATCAGTTGAAAACTTTCTGCCTTCATTTTCTCAAAGCTGCCCTCCCTCTACAACAAATACAAGCACAAACACAATTCAAACCAGTGTTATTAAACTAACAAAATAAAAGTAACTACTTTGGGATTCCAGATTCTCCTGAAATGGACTGGATTCAAGTCATCCAAGCAAGCAAGTGGGAATCTTTATTTTGAATAGTTTTTTTTCCCCCCTAAATTCTGTAGAAAAGTTTTCCTGGAAATTTCAGCCAACAGTTTCAATGCAGTATTTAATAAAGCATTACATACCAGCAGCCTGGAAAATCTATGGAATTGTCTACAGGAAACATATCCATGCTTTTCAGTATGTGTTTTTGTTTCACGAATCAAACTCTTTTTCAGTCTCATACTAAAAATGTAACTAATTCACAGTATAACAGCAAATACTCATTTAGAACAAACAGGGCCAAATATTTCTTCTTTTAATACTATTGTGGCAAAAATGGTGTATTTGGTAGGAGTATCAGATTTTATCTTTGTCACCTACAACTATGAAAGCTAAAGCAAAATTATTTCCATTTTAAAAGAACACACGCACAAGACCTTATGGTTTTTATTCTCGTTTTCTAGAAAAATAACGTATCTGTCCCTCTAGGACTTTACAGAGCACCGGTGTTTTTTCTTCATCTGTATCTTAACAACTCAATTTTCTCCCATAATAAAATATAAAACACTCTTATTATCTCAGATATAACTAAATACCTTCCTGGTCCTTGCTCACGATATTCTTGCTGAGAACATGATTGTTATTAAGCCAGATGCACCTTGGGGTGACAAACTGGTCATTAATAAACTCTAGTAATCTGCTGACCCCACGAACTGCTATGAACACCACAGTTTTGCTTTTGCTAATCCAGTTGCTCTTAGCAAAGTGTTATTCAGAATTAGTGTTCCTCATCTGAAAAGCTGAGGCAAATGTGCTTTAGTGTGCTGTGAGACAAGGGGCTGCGAGGTACCAGCCATCAGACGCTGGCTCCCAACAGCAATCCAAGATGATTAGAGGGATGGAGCACCACTCCTATGAGGAAAGCCTAAGAGAACTGGGTTTGCTCAGCCTGGAAAAGACACAACTTACGGGTGATCTAATTGCAACCTTCCAGTACCTGAAGGGAACCCACAAGAAAGACAGAGGGATTTTTTCACAAGAGCATGGAGTGACAGCACAAGGCAGAGCGTATTCAAACTAAGACAGTAGGTTTAGATTAGATATTAGGAAGAAATTCTTTACTGTGAGGGTGGTGAGGCACTTGAACAAGTTCCCCAGAGAAACTGTGGATGTCTGATTCCTGGAGGTGTTCAAGACCAGGCTGGATGAACCCCTGAGAAACCTGGTCTAGTGAAAGGTGTCCCTGCCCACAGCAGGGGGCTTGGAACTAGATGGTCTTTAAGGTTCCTTCCAACCCAAGACATTCTATGATTTTATGATTCCTTTCCGCAGTAGTGATCATCACTAAAATCTTAAGAGCTCAAAAAAGATGAATGTCACTGAAAGAAACTAGGAAGTATAAAGATACAAGGATGATGCCAACAAATACCATAGTTAAGCTGGGGAGCTGCCTGTGCATGCTGCCCATGTGCCTTAGTTGCATGCTTGCAGAAGAAAAAAATCTACTGAAGGGTGTTAAATACAAGCTCTCTCTTGGTTACTGCCCGAGGCAATGGACTAGGTGGACAAGCAGACTAACCTCTTAAAATCATTTTTACACTGCATTTATTGCATCATATAAAATGTACAGACAGAAATACCTATCTTTAAAATATGTTATCATGACTCAGTAGCTATCTCATTATTTCAAGTAAGTAGGCAGTAATTTTCCATAGTAAATTACATTCATTAGAAACATATTTCTTGCATTTAATCTCATTTATAATAATTAAAATGATAAAGTAATAGTGATTTATAATAATCTGATTTCTAACAGTGAACTGCAAACTTGCATAAAAATAAACCACCTATTATGCAACTAATTAACTGGATACATTTGGAAACATAGGAACACAACACATGTATTCTCTTCTTAAACTAGTTAATTACATGAACTTAAAAAAATATGAGCATTTTCTCACCACTTTAAAAGCCCTTGCAGGTGCAGGTAATGAACTGGTTTCTTCCAAATACTTCTCCCAAGAAAAATGCTTAGCATGTGGATAATCTGGCACAGAAGAAATGTGAACAACATTAAACATAGCAGTGCAAAGAAATAAAGTTAAGGTCTAGTTTACAGAGTGCCCAGTACTTTAGTTATACTGTTCTGATTTATGCTTTGGACCAACAAAATAATTACAAAAAAGGCTCTTCTAAATTGTATTGGATACATACACCATACAGGCTAAAAATCCAACAACCTCATACAAAATATCGCAAAGCTATTGTACAAAATTGCTTTGGATATGGGAATATTTTGTGTTTCCCTCTGTAATATAAATAATGTGGACTGGAAAAATCTGTCCATTTAATTAAAGAAATTCATTCAAGTAATAAACAGTCATTCACTGGCGAGGACATTCTCATCAGTGGTAGGTTTGTACCACACCTGAGCGTACCTGACACTACTTGTTGCTCTTTTAGTGAGCTCTTCTTAACTAAATTTCTAACAAAATACCCTGGACATTTATGATAAAAAAAATCTTAGAAGATGTTCCCTTTCTCAGAAAGTGTTGTGTTTATAAACACTCCATGCGAGAAACGCAAAAGAGAGCTTGGCTCTTAAAAGGCAGGGCCTGTCCTTCACCTTTACTTTGCACCAGAAATTTAGCTTGAAGTTTAAACATTATGATGCATAATACAGAATGGAACAAAACCAATCCCAATTTGTTTTACAAGGGATTTCACTGAATAATAGGCTGCAATTAACCTCTTAACAGACAGGTTGCTTATAACTTTTAAAGATTGTTGGATATTAGAATTTCTGTCAAGTTGGTTTTAACCAGTTAAAATTTTCCATGTTCTCAG
This sequence comes from Grallaria varia, assembly GCA_013396735.1. Lineage (NCBI taxonomy): Eukaryota > Metazoa > Chordata > Aves > Passeriformes > Formicariidae > Grallaria > Grallaria varia. The sequence goes on from VWZG01006602.1 coordinate 563,381, forward strand.
ACCACAGGTACCAGTTTCTTCAAAAGTCATTTAGCTTATCTAGCCAGGCACAACAGTCCTGAAAATCAGTGGTGGTATTAAGTTTCATACTAATGAACACACTTCTATTCTTCTGTATTGTCTCTCTCATAGTGTTTTCATCTCTTCCAAATACCCCTTACAAGTCCGATGCGTTGATCATGTAAGGCAATTTTCTCATTACCCATTACCTTGCATATGCAGTCCATACGAACATATTTTCTTATGCAATGATCTCACACACTTGGAATTTTCTTTATCAACATTTTCAGAATGTGAATCTTACAATAAGTGGATACAGTCATCCAAAAATACACACTTGTTCAGATTTCAAAGGGTATCTTTTATGGACATCTCTACTAAAGCAGTATATGTGTGCATACTTAACTCCGAACATCTATTATACTTCTACTTTCAATATATTATGTCCTGTAAAAAAAATTTACAGTTCCACAAATATTAACTGTCAATTTCAGAAAGAAAAAATTTGGGAGAGGTAACATATTATTATAAGTTTTAATGCTAGCTGACTATGACTTCCTTAAATCTTTCAGACATGTAGTAAGATACAAACCTGGTGGTGTGATGAGAGTTCTTTTATGTTCTTTACACCATCCAACAGGATGAATATGTGGGCTAGCTGCCTCACACCTGGAGGAAGGGGAGAAAAACAGGGCATTATAATGCTGTTCTTCAGACACCCTATTATGCTTTCAAAACAAGACATAAAAGAGAGATTTAACAATCAACCTTCAACTTATGCTTAAAACTGCAAACATAACCTGAAGATATGAGTACATTTAACACAGACTTGTTACTACCTATACCAGCATAAGGCTTTATTTACAATTTCACTGGAAGATTAAAAAAATCAAGTCCTTTAAGTGGCAGATCTCCACTGAAAACCTATAATGCTGGACCTGAAAAATTCACATGTAGAGACTCCTGGCAGAATCATGTTGGCTGGTTGCAAGAACACAGTAATCTCCAGATGGAGTCTTGCAACGTCAAGACCAAAACTTTAAACCAAAATCTTACAAATCTTGATTAATGACCCAGGTTGCACCTGAAGACAGAGGAGAAAAATCACACTGTCAGTAACAAGCAAAAATTCAAAACTGTATTCTGAGTGGCTTAAATGGAGCTACAAACAAGTGATTGTAACCCAGCAGCACAGAGAAGAGTAAGTCTGAGAAAAACTGAAAAGAAAAAAAAAAAAGGCATCTTAGATTCCAAACTGCATGAAAGAATCCAGAACTAATCCATGATCCAAGACCACAAACTGCTTTAAAAAAAAACTGATCAAACTCTCTTAAGGGGTTAACAACTTCCTATATTTTCTGTCAAGTGCATCATATTTTGCTCTAGTGCTTCCACCTGCGGTATGCCAGAAGAACCACAGAAGACTAACAGAGGCAGGGTGAGCTATACTTGACGTGCTGGCATCTGTCTGAAGCAAGGAGAGATAACTCTCACTGTGCTCCCCGGGTCAGTTACATTGTGCATTGAAGAAAGTGGTAGTGGGTGCTGGCTACTAAGTCCTCTTACAAAAACGACAAACACTGGGAAAAAAAAATTGACATAAAAGTAGATGAGATAAAACTTGTTTAAGCCTTCTGTAATATTACTATATATAGAACTATATATTTTTGCTACATATTGTTCTATTATTTCATAATTAATACATTTGTACAATAGTACAGTGTATACAATATATAAGGTGTATACTATAATTATTATATTATTACTCAATATTATTAGGAAATGCAAAAATACACACTAATCCAGAGAAAAGTAAAAAGCTATCAGACTCTGCTGTAAAACACACACTATCCCAATGTCTGCATTGATACTTAATGATTGTTTTTGGTTGGCTGAACAATTAACCGTGTTTTTTTTAATGAACTACATACTACTTATGTAGTCAGGGTGACTAAGAAACAAGATGCTGACACAAAAAGCTAGCGTTAGTTTGCACGGCACTGCACTATGCTGTGCAAACATACGATTTTCCTCTATTTAGCTGAAAATACATATATTATAACCGTGTAATCTCCATGTAGATTTGTTCTTAAGGACCTCGGATCTCTTAGGAGCATGCCCCACCTAATTTCTTCTTTAGTTAGATAAATTCAGTATTTCAGAGCACTATCTCTCTTCTCCACTATTTCCTAAGGCTAAAAGAGTTTCAGTACACCTCCTCTCTCTCTCTCTCTCTCTCTCTCTCTCTCTATTCTAGAGAATCCCATTAGCATTTTCACCTCTCCGGTGACCATGAGCTCAGTGTCCCACTCACTACAAGGACCCACTGAGACCAATAAACTGAAGCCTGAGTAAGCTGAAGTAGCTATGGCCTTCATTCCTGGTTCCCTAGGAAAGGATCAAGAAACCAGCCCTAAGTAGCCAAGCAGTAGTCTGGATGAACACCATCTCCCCCTACTGCTGTTTTCCAAGCACTTCTCAAATACTTAATGAGCAGACAAGCAGAGAGCATCCATGCATGAAGACACATAATTCATATACAATAATAATTGCATAAAATACCAAAATACTCATGATCCAGTTTCTATCTAATCCCTCTGTGAAGTCAATGTCTCCCTCATTAGGCCGGAGAATAACAGGTATTCTCTCCACTTTCCCTCAACTCAAGAGTTACCAATGCAAAATATCTGAACTGCGTGGATCTGCTCTCTCCAAGTGTTATAATCATTATCTGTATCTACCAAGAAAGTATTAGCATGCTAGAAGTTTAAATTAAGTTCCTCTAATTAGTAATACTAATTTATATATTTTTAAAATATTACATGCTGATAATCTGCGATACCTAAGAGACTGCAATGAACTGTGCATGACAGAAAAATAAGTAAAAGGTAAATCAGCAGGCACTCTATCATCTTAAGGCTCAATCAAAATGCTAGGTGTGCAGATTTTAAGGATTACAAAAGGAAACACAGCACAGAACCCTGGGCTAGGACCACATTGCAGTTTTGAACCTATGCTGCATAAAAGAAAAACGAAGGAGCATAAAATATTTGAAATACATGGAATAACAATTTTTTTTAAATTTGAAAAGCAATTTTACATCATGCCTAAATTTCAGCATGGATATACTCTCACAACTGAAATGCACGTTGGATGTCTCAGAACAGAGTCTCACAACAAGCACTTTTCTATTCCTCTACCTTAACAGAGTCAAACACTAATGATGAAAAATACTGGCCAACATAATACAATTATACTGCGGCTGTATGTATGAAACAGTTCTGCTAATATTTCTTTGTAATGATGCCAAACAGAAAATTCCCAGCAGATAAAACCTTGAAACCTGCCTTTGATACACTCTGTAATGGCTCTGACAATAGTTACAGAATCACACTAGGTACTCTCTACATCACTGAAGTTGCCATTAGTAAAAGGAGCAAAGGAAGCCAAAGAACTTTTTGATAATCTCACACTCTTAAAACTTCGCATGTGACTCCCAGAAATGCTTTACCCCAGACAAGTAAGAGGAAAAAAGTGAGTGCTTCATGCTCCCTCTGGCCTCTTCTAGTCTCTTTACAGTAGCTATGAAGAGAAGCTAATAAGCACTTGGGGCAGCACTATACTCTCTTTGATCCCCCTCAAATTGGAGTTTTACATGGATGAGGTATACTTCTGCACTGAAAAGACATATCCTCTTCCTAAAATGCCTTGGCATAAAGTCCACAAATTATTTTCAAAAGTCTCCTGAGTTAAATTTGGGAACAAGACCCATGCTTGTGAGTCATTATTGTGTTATCAGTATTTTACTTAAAATAACCAGGTAGAAATCTAAAAACACTTATCAGGACAAACCTCCTAAATGTATTTGTTTTGCTTTGCTTTCTCAAACAGAATTTGAACACACATTTTAAGAGAATTCTGAAAAGTGAATGCCGCAGCACACACTTCTTGCCTTGAAGATTCAAGAAGAAGGAAATGACCAAGGTATGTTGCAATAAAAGACAGACTCACGGAAGGTGCTCTGACATTACAGCACTGTGTGCAAACATGGAACACAAAGCAACGTGTGCTACAATAGCACTGCAAAATAGCACTATAAAACATCCACTAATTTTGATTTGCTTTAAAACAAAAACCCAGTCATTACAGATAAGCCTATAAGAAGCTTCTGTAACCAGTGGCCCGAGGGAATAAAAAATAAATGCTTGTTTCAGCAAAACCATATCATAGTCCATCCTCACCTACTGACTTCACATAGCCTTTTAGCTCCTAACAGTTCATTTAACAGTAGAAAGTAGAGATCAGTAACAGTCACACCCAATTTAAAGTAGAGCTATTATGCTTTAATGTGTGTTATTTAATGGACATACATCTAGTTTGGAAGAACAACAACAGTCTATCAGTCTAAGCCCAAGACTTGTCAACTGGAATGCTAAAGGCTACACTGACCTTTCACAATCAATTTGTCACATCCCACAGCTTTTTATCTCCTTTGTTCCAAAACAGAAGGCAGATCACCCAGCTCACACGCTTCATAAAACACGATGATCCACAAATTGTGAGGATGCTTGCTAGGCCAAAAGAAGGTTATCAACACTAACAGGAGCTGAAGATTCTGCACCTCCAAACCTACCTGTCTCTGGACCACAGCAGAGCACCAACACAGCTTTCTGCCAAGAAGTAGAGAGGCGACAAATGCACACTCAGCTAATAAAACTAGATCACAATGTCCACACAATTCATGCCACTTGTGAACCATTCTTTATGTTGTGTGAGAACACGCAGACAGAAACAGGTATCTACTATCCATATTGGAAACTGAAGCTAATCCAGGAAGCTGAAATGGAGCCAAAAGGAGCAGAGTGCACCAGCTGAATCTGTAAGAGAGGCACGCAGAGGGACAGAACAAGTGGCAGCTTGCTGAGTTATGGACATATGAACTATAGAAAAAGCCTCAAAGCAGGGAAGAGCTACTTCATGTTAAAGGCCAGGAAGTAGTTCTGCAATAAGGAAAACTGAGGGCAGTGGACAACATGGTCCCCTGGTGTGTGCACCACTTTACATGAAAGGAACATGTGTGCAGTACAACAGTCCTTAACTCAGAGCAGGAAAGCACATCCCAATAGGGGCTCACACATGGAAGAAGGCTTTGTATTTTTCTATTGAACACTTTCACTCCTGTTAGTTTTTCAAAATAAAATCTGTTTATATAAACATTTTATTATAACTAGATCAAAAGAGACAGATGATAATGCTTGCTGTTGAAAGTTAGTAATTATTTTAGAGAAGTATTTTCCATAATAGGTCTCCACCTGAAGCTCTGGACAGATTTTTTTTTTTCCAAATAGTCAGCATTGCCTTTAAAATAAGCTGTATGAGTTATACTCATTTTCTGTTTTGAAATAATTCCTGATTTTCCCTTTAGGGGAAACGAAAGATATTTTGATTTTTACTTTATTAGATGTAGATCTAATAATCTGTAATGCAAGTCTTAACTATCAAAAACACTCATACACACATGCCCCATACACGCACAAATAATAGTATGCCCTCAAGAATACTTCCTCAGGTTCTTGATTGTGAGATGTCAGTCATCTGACTATGCATAAAAAAAACCCATATAAAGAACATCCTGCAGCCCCATCTAGTGCATAATTGAGAGTACTTCATCACTGACAAGTATAAAGCTGGTATTATTTCACATCAGGACTTCTCAAAACGTGGCCATGAGGTTATGGCATGCACCCAGAAGTGGTATAGCAACATTACCATATTTTCTATTTGAAGTCTGGTAAGACAGCTGCATCATGATTTGCATGAAATCTTAAGGGCTTTAAGGTCAGACAGTGGTTCATTATCCACTTAAATCATTAAAAGCATGCACCATGACTCATGGTTCTTTAAGATTGCTTTTTTCTTCTTTTTGACATAATATAACCCTTTTAAAAAGACTGTTCCTTTCAAAGAGAGAGTGGACCAAAGTTAATTAATTAAAAAAATGAAACAAGCAGAGCACAACTTTCAAGGATTCGGCTGTTAAGAAAGTAGTAAATATTGGTGAAGAACAGGGCTGGCTTCTTACTTAGCAATGACTGACGCATGTGCAATCATATTTTATCACACTCCTGGTAAGCTGATCCCACAAACTGATTGTACCACCATCCCTTCAGGGGAAGTTCAGATGAGTGAAGGCAGTCAGAGCCCTCTGACACATCAGGTTTGGGCTGCACCATGCCCAGCATGGCCATTGCTCCACTTCTCCTCTGGGCAAGCAGCAACAAGCTGCCACAGCTTCACCTCTTTCACAAGCTCTGGCTGTGTTTGGATTTGGCCACAAAAAATTAGGAAGCTGATGCAAAAAAAGATCAGTGTGTAAGCAAAACAGATGTAAGAGAATGGATGGATCTGTAATTAATTCACAGTTGTGACATACCCAAAGATTCCCAATGCTATTTCCAGATTCAAACAACAATAAGAAAATTCAGAAGTTCCATTCAGAGGAAATGCCTTTGGCTTTCAAAGAAGTATTACTTATTTTATCAAAAGAGATGGGACAGATGGAAAGGACCTGAAGGCTTGTGTCATATAGGTCAAAATTCTCCTTTGTGAAGTAAAGTTTTAAATTTGACAATTTTGTTCACTTTTCTTCCATATAAAAGCCACTATCAAATTTAATAGGATTTATAATACACTGAAAGTATCATGACCATGCATTAAAGAGTAGTTGTAATGACTAATTCCAGCCAGGCTACTTATTTTCAACCAATAATGTATTTTCTAAGTTCAGAAAATAGTAAGGAAGAGTATCTCCAGGCTGAAAGCCTGCAGACCTAAAAAAAGCTTAGGTGATGGTAACAGATTTCTGTTGCCTGAAGTCCAGTAAAATCAGCCAATTCTCTTTTAGTTATCTAAGAACAGGAAGGGTTTTTTAAACCTCAATGAAAAAGTTCAATCTACTCTAAACAAATCACAAAAGGTATACAGAAAAAAAAAGGTATTTGAAAATAACTAACATACACTAAATAGATTTTTTTCATCTTCAATGTAATTCTGAGATTGAAACTTACATGCAGGTGCAGAAACTGCGAGGCTCGGCTCTAGGCAACCTCAAAAAACCTTTTTGTTTTTTAGTTACAGACAGCAGTTGGTAGACATGAAATTTATGCACCTAAGACATCTTAAAGCCCCTAAAAACCCGGTATCTAAAACTAAAATGTAAGCGGGATTCATTAAGGTTGTATTTTCAGGCTCTCTTTTGGTTGGACATTCCACTGCTATTTTCATTTGCTGTTCTTTTCTCCAGTTTTCTTTCTTTCTTCCTCTATTCACTCTTGTTCTCAAGCCCACCAATGCAGAGAGGTAGGCCACACTACTTGGAGTTTCCATGCATAGTACTTCCAGTAGCATCTTCTTTCAGCTTACAGAAAGGTATTTCACCATTTTGCCAAAAGAACAAAACTTAAGCTTGACTTCAGTATAAATACAGCTCCAATGATTTCTCAAAAACTATAGGAAAACCTACAGGTTTTCCACTTCAATTTTCCCCTCATCCTTTAAGGGAGTATTATCTCATATTCTACATATGAAATTCAGAAAATCCACTTCAGAATACTATAACTGCAAAATGCAAAGCCTGGTTGCATACTTGAAAATTGCTTTTCCTTCTTCTGAGATTGGTGGACAAAATTCCTTGTTGACACTGGAATATTAACAATCCTGAAATTCAGTGTATATCTGCTATATACAGTGCAGTATTTTAGAGCTACCAATGCCACCTTTGAACAAACTACAGTTATATTGTATTGTGTTTTCCCTTACCTAACTGCCATTTTAATTATTAATTAATGGTATAACTGTCTTTAATGAACAGTCTCCAGCTTCCTAATGCTTTGTAGAGGAAACATATGTTCTAGGTTACTTCTTCATGAAAACAATTACTAATCTTTCAGGTCTTTGACTCATATGGCCTCTTACCTTGATAGTCAGTTCTTGACTTCACTGAAATGCCTGTTCATGACTGCTTCAATGTCATACTACACTTTCTTTGTCACTTAGCCCACACAATTATTTCAAGAGATGCACTCACAGAATTTTGAACTTACTGAATAGTTTTGTGCCATTCTCATTCACAGAGTGCCCAAGCAGTCATCCAATTAACAAAACTTCATTTATTTTCACAGGCTCAGCTATACAATTATGTTGCCAACGATGAATCCTAGACAGAGGCATACAATGCGCTACTTGTTGTGCAGTTAGTTACTCTTCAAAGACCATAAACTACATAGCTCTAAATGATCTGCTAAATAAAGATCCAAGTGCAGATACAAACCTGCACTATGACAGCCTAAATCTCCTCCATTATCTTTATGCTCATAATAAGCCCTGCTCCATCCACTGACCTTTCTGTATCCATACACAAAGACCCTCCACTATCCAACATGCAGAAAGGTCATCTCTAACACAAGCCAAGATAGCAGGATTACAATTTTCAGTGAAACGTAGATCACAGAAGATTATAACCATGTTTTGCCACTATTCTGACACCTCACAGAAGATGAGAAAGGTTTGAACAACATAAGTGGATCAAGAACCTTATGAATAAATGCAGTCTTTTTTCAATTTACAACCAAATGTAAAACTAGTTCCAAATACAATTACTCATGTTATTATGGTGCATATTCTGTACTGAAAATACCAGCCTTAGAGATAATATGTAACTGAAATGAGAAATCAATCCACAACTCCAGATGCAGCAGCACATATGAAGACTTACTTAACATAATCTCGGCATTTTTTCCATGCAACTTGACATGAAAAATTTAATTCCTGCAGTCTGCCACTGAGACATATATTTTGGTGGCCATAATTACAAATCTAGCAAAAGTTGGTATGGTAACTGTTTTGACAGTCTGGAAAGTATCACAGTGTTCAAAGCTAACACATTTCTCATACATCTCACTAGGATACAAAACAAAAGCATCATACCAGTAGTCATAACTCTCATCCCAGTTGTCAAAATGAACCAGAAAACGATTGTCCACCATGTCTGTTACCGTAGCAACACAAATGAAAGTCGGGTTCTTCTTGTCTACAGCTTCCAGTTTCATCCCTACTCGAAATCCCGATGGAATCACTGTCTACATAGAGAAAGGCATTTAATTGAAGATAAATACTATTAATTCAGAAATTTCCCTGGTGTCCACAATCAATATATTCATGTCATTTCTAAGTTTCCCAATTAGCTATCCCAGCAGAGTGACAGCAGCCTAATTAGTTGACATGAGAGATGCTCAAATGCAGAGACTTGTGGTTTATGAGAAAAAAAAGTCCTGAACATGCTGCTAAAATTAAATACATCAGTTTTAACTCAGATACTCTCTCTGAAAGACCACTGCTGTTCTACAACATGACGGAGTAAGACACTACCAAAAACTAATCCACACCATTAGTAAAAAAAGTGAGTACTTACTGCATTCTGGTTTTCAAAGAGTGATTTCGGAGCAGCTTGAGCCTTGCATGCCTTCAAGTAGGAGGGCCAGCTGAATTCTTCTTCCTTATATCCTAAATGAGGGTCACAAAAGAAAGGCAAGAAATTATAGGTATGAGACATAAGGTGCACATATCAGTAAGACACCAATTTTATACTACAATCTTCTTCCCTTTGAACAAACATCTCCAAGCACCACAGGCTACAAACCACCTCTTTGTCTCTCCCCAAGAAAACCAGACCTTATCACCTGTCTGACTTGCAGGTACCAACTAACTTCCCTTTGGTGGTCTTAATGATACACATAGCCCATGCACTCTCAGCTGTTTTTCAGGCTGTTGCTTCTACTTCAGAAAAACCTAGATCCCAAAGCTCTCCTCACTATGCTAGTCAGTCCTATAAAAAAAATGCCTCCTCCTCCAGACTTCACCTTACTATGTCCTCAGGTTGTCACTAATACAGTATGATCACTACTACCTTCAAAACAAACCCCCTATCAAAACAGTTGCTCACACAATCAATGCCCCAGGACTCCCTATGTATTCACAGGGTAAACTGTCCTCTGCATAGACTTAATGCATTTGTTATCCTGTGTATTCAGCACTTGGAAAGAAATCTAAGTTTCTGTTGACAGAATGGCTCTTTTAGTTTTTTAGGGGGAAAAGCCCCAACAAATAATTCATAACATATTGAACTACATAAAATAATACACAAGAAACCATTTGTAGTTCTAATCCACACAAAACAATGCCAAGAGTTGGAAGCAAATAGAGTCCTTCCTTCATTCTCCTGTTATGCAACAGTTATAGAAATATCTGTTTTAGTCAATATGTTACAGTCAAGTAAAGCAAGATCAAAACCACAACAAATTACAGCAAGTGACTGCATTTACTGAAATGTGTCACCTCTTGACTATTTAAAGTATTACCCAAATATGCCAGAGACGACTGTTCTGCTTAACCTGAGAATCTCATATTATCCCAGGAACTGCAAGTTTAAAACCCTTTAACTTCACCTTCTACGCATATGGCTTTCTCACTTTTAATCTTATATTAACCTACAAATCCAAACAATGATACTTTTCTTTATACTCCAGTTGATTCTTGTCTTGAAAGAAGCTGTAGACCAGTTGAAACCATTTTTAAAGGAATACAGTACCGAGGCTTATCATTTTCCCTTTGTAATTCCAAGGAGTATTCAAAACTCAGTTCAAGCTCACAGTAGACAACATGAAACTCCCACCTACTGCACGTAGGCCAGGATTACGCACTGGGACAAAATCCGTGGGAAAAAAATTGGTTTTAGTAGACTGTGAAATTGGTTTTGGGCAGTGTGGGTCTTCCTGTCACTAAATGAGAAAGAGAGATCTTTGGATCCTAGCTCATCTCTCAAAAAAAAGACAAAAGATGAATTTGATTTATTCACTGTAGATACAGAACAGTCAGGGCAGTTTTTAGACGCATGCATATACACACACATCCATGCCCCTGCTGCAGGTTTTGTCCGTGTGAGAAAAAGTGACGTCCTCTACATACAAAATAAACAGTGTCCTAATACACCATCTCTTTTTCTTCCTGTGAAACTGAGTTCAGTTTTGCTGCTCCACTCCCCTACGTCTGCTGGAAGCCGAGCAGCAGCTCCCTGTTGCCTCTTGTGCCATGGGGACAGAAGACACCACAAATCCCTCTGGAGCATATCCTCCTTACAGACCCCACCTGCAAAGCAGGACACTTTCGCCCAATCTTGCAGGAATGACTGATTGAGGCCACCTGCCCAGAAAGGTGGAAGGAGTGTCTGCTTCTTTCTCAGGCCATGAGGTTCCAAATTGCTTATGGCTGACACCCTGAAGGTCACAAATTTGCATTATAGTTAGAAAATGAATGGCTATTAATGCAAATCTTTGAGTTCTTCTCTGAGGTACTATTTTACATATAATACTGTGCCCTTTGTTGTAACTCACGTTGGCTTTAGTATCTGTACAGTTTGCAATAGGCATTATAAAAATCATTATTAAAATGTCATACCACAGCAAAATATTATTAATCTGTCCACCCCAATAAAAACTCAGAAGACTCAACAACCTAAGACAGGCATATTATTCTTCCCCTTTGAAGAGCAGAACTCCACAAATATCAGCAAAACATAAGTTTAATTGATGAGTGGCTGTTTGTCCTCCGCCTCCTTCCAACACTTGACTTGACCCCACTGCTTGCTCTTTCTTGTTTGTCTTCCATTCCATGCTCAAACTAGGCTTGCATTGGGACAATGGAAGAAATTCCATGAGTACAAGAGCAAGTCTCAGCAATTACACCACATCTCATCATGACAAAACGGTTTACCACTGGGGTGAAGTAACAGAGCCAAGCCGTGCAAAGGGTAGATCATTCTGCAGGTCTTGAACAAAAACACCAAACAGTCTTGATATTCAAAGTTAAGTATATGCCTTGGAGATAGGAAATGTACCTGGCAGTGCAAGATTACAACCAGATTCCTGACAATTACCTTCATATATCTCCCCAACTTGTCTCCCTCAACACCTGATAAGCTCCACGACGTGTGTAAGTAAAAGACCCTATCAACTGTTTCAGTATGGTGAAAAAAATAAACAGAAAAGAATAAAGTTCCCACCAACTTATGACTAGAAGAGAAACTAAGAAACTTTGAATAAAACTGACTCAGAAAAAGCCAGTAACTTTCTTCCAGTGACAGTAATTCATGGTTAACAGAAGATTAAACTTTCTAAATCAGGAATTTAACATGGAAATGGTGACAAACCTTTATCATAGATACAAAGCTTACTAAGCATGCTGTAATAACATCAGGAACACTATAACTGGGGACCACCTATTTGCTGTGCACAACTTACTACAACCTTCTAAGAAATTCTCATTTATGTCCAAGAAATTGCTATTTATATGCAGCCAGTTATACAGAACTGTGTCCCAAGGAAACTTCCCATACAGGAGTGGCAGCACAGAGAACTCCTGCTCTGTAGCCAGAGTGGAACTTGCAGAACACCCAGAAGAGTAGCTTGTGCTCCTCCACAGCTCACCCAGAGACATGCCATCCTCTCCCACACTGGCAGGGCCCCTGCCTCTACACTTTCAGTGGCTTTACTCTCACTTTCCACGCCTGAGCACTTAACATCCACAGTTTTATAATTCTCCACAAACACATCTTTTTGATTCTGTGCATTCCTCATTTTGCAGCCCTTTTAAGTCTCATTATACTACCCTCAGTGTGTATGCCAAAACACTGCATTCATTTATTTCTCACTTTCCTGACTTCAGGACTTGCTCCCTTCATCCCCACATACTCCCTTCCCTATTCCAGAAGAACTCATTTATCTCTTTTTCATGGTACAGCTCAGTGCAGATGGCCTCCAATTGCCAAAATAAGAGTTACATAATGTGAAACTGAATTAATTATGCAAGCAAATGACATATATTTCAACACCTGTATACCATTTACATAATCTATGTACAAATTACACCTTCAGGCTTGCAATCTTACCATTCTTGCTCACTACTGATCTGTTCATTCCTCTTTAATTTCAAACTTAAACTTTGTGGAAAGAGCAATCTTAATAATTTTGTGCCAACCTATGTACAGTAATGGTGATCAATATCCAATAACCAAAATGTGCTAAGAGATTCCACCAAGGGATTCTCAACTCCCTGTGAGACAGTCTAAGCATATGTGTCACCAGTATGCCCCCATTTTACTTGCAATAAGCATTCATTTGGGATCCAGGTATGTCGCTCAATTTTCTTTTGTAATGCATTATGAATGACTCTTATGGTCCAAACTTGCTTTCCTGGTTTCTCTGAATTTCCACTGAATAAAAAAAAATGTAGGATTTTGATCTTGAAATTTTAGGCAAGACTTAGTGTTTAATTTGACATTTTTAAATACTCTTTACTAAATGAACTAGAACATTTCTGCCAAAAAAAAAAGTACAGTGCCTCAGAACTATGTAAAAATAAACAACACCTTTCGGTGGATGAAGCTTGTGTCCTGTTTTTTCACACCATCCAACAGGATGAATGTCTGAAGAATCAGCGTTCACCCAGAAATCGTAACAATCTGGGTACCCATCAAAATGGAGTCGTATTCTGTAGCCACAAACCTAAAAGCAAGAATTGAAAACATAAGACACTATGTTTTAAGGTGTTCATCCTATACATAAAAATATCTGCTCAATGCTATGTATAATAACACTGTGTTTTCAGTCAGCTTTTTACTCCTGCTCAATCCAACACTGGATTTAAAGAACCTCATTTTATAAAAAGGAAATAATGAGAAGGCAAAGCTATTCTCAGTCTGAGTGCCTACTCTTCTGGCCAAAAAAATTAACTGAAAGTTGGATATTGCCATTAGTGTTCAAAAACCTGATAACGGTTCAACCCAGCATTAGAATAAAAGATAAATTCCACAGAAGACCATGAACACATCTGATACAACCATGGACAAAGTGCAGATACTGATCTCAAGCTATCCCAATTAACCAACACACAAGGGAGCAGTGAACAGTAACTGTGTTCAACAGGCTCTCCAGAGAGATACTGAAAAGTATAATTAAAGATGAGAAGTCAGTGGAGTTATTCCCCAGAACTTCATTATTCCTTAAAGTAATAAGTCAATCACTGAGAGGAAAAGAAAAACAGGATACAATACTCTTGCTGCACAAAAGTTCTCCACATCTTCCTGAGCACCAAATGCCATAAATTTACTGCAGTCATCAGTGAAAATATCTTGACATCAAGGTTATCCTATTCTACACTTAATTTGCATTCTGACATAACTTTCAGTTTGCCATCTCAGAATTTTGTGGAATTCAGGTGGAACTCAGGTCATCCTGCAGTAAAACATGACCTATCACCTAGCGCTGAGCACAGGGCAAACAGGAAATACTCAACCACTAACACACCATTTGCAAGAAAATGGAAGCGATATCCACTGACTACAGGCTATTAAGGGATCCAGAAATGGCAACACAAAAGCCCAGACTATTAAAATATGAACTAAAAAATTACAGATGCCTAGAACAACAGTGATACAGAGCACAGTACCTACCAGTTTCCTGTTTCCGCATTTAATTCACAAAACATACAGAGAAACTCAGTAAAACTATGTAAAACCTAAAGTAAGGTATGTTTGAAAGATATCCAAAATGAACCTGAGAAACAGGTTCTCTATTAGAAGTAAAGAAGCTATTAATTAGAAAAACTATCTCATAAACCACAGCAAAAAGAAAAACCAAGTTTGTGTTTTATGTTAACTTGTGTAGGTTACCAATACAGGTAATTTTTGAGGTCATCAGCCTGAAAAAGCTGGAGTACAACAGCAACACAAGAAACTGCTTATTTGTATCAATGAATAGACCAACTGTAAACCCTATCAAACTTCTATAAAATTGCTATGTATCAGTTGTCAAACTTACATGTTTTTTCTATTTATTTTGCCTTTTATATATAGATTTACTCTACATGACTACACATAAACCCACACATCACCCAACTAGTCTAACATTGTTTTCTCTAGCCGTGTATGTTAAATATACGCAAATAGTCACTGCTGCATTGGCATTGTATATATTCTTTATATGTCTGTCAGGCAGAATTAATACAGCATTATTAATTTAAAAGCCATCTTCCTACATACAGTTTCTGTCTGCCTGTTAGGTAAGAGCAAGCATTTTCAGCTGCTGCTGTTACATTTCAGTCTCTTCTGCAATCCTGCCCCATGGCAGTTTGCAGCCTCTACTTACTTCAGCTACTGTAAGAACACAATATATTGACTGGTGCTCGGGATCCACGCCCTCCAGCTTCATCCCTGCTTTGAATCCATTTTTGTTGTATGGAAAAGACTGATACTGCAATAGAAAAGAACAGTTTAAATACTTCTGAAAGCATACCAGAGAAAGACAGAATAGCTTTATAAGGAATAGAACAATTATTATTTATTATTCATGTTTCAGAGTGGACTAATAAATCACTTTAAAATAAGTTCAACTTCTTCAAAAACACAGCCAAAAAGAGAAAGATGACTGTTTGTAAAACACATTGATATTAGAATGACTTGAAACTTGAAAGTATGTAAGAAAATTAGAAAAAATAAGCCAAAGAGTTACTCAAGGGAAAGATGACATGATTTGTCTTCAGCTTTTTTCACGAATTGTCCACAAAACATTTTAACAATTATTTTTCAGCCTGTACCACTGACACCAACACCTTCCTGATAGACATCATTCCTATAATAATCCCAACAACGATGCTCCATTTTGCCTTTTCAGTTCCACATCTCAGGCCACAAAAGATGAATTGAAAGGCAGAAATATGAAACATTGACTGTATATAGAGGTGGCTTATTTGATATTCATTGTATGTTGAGTCCAGACTACCTAGTTTTCCAGGAGCATTTCTGCACCACAGGAACATGACTACACACATTACAGCGAACCCAGAAGAACATCTTTCAAAAACAGAAAGTGAAAACAAGGCTAAGCAAAACAGATTATTTTCAATCAAAAGGCATCAGCATTCCTCTGTTAAAGGAAGGTAGCAGATATTAAGGTAAAATTGTAGGGAATATCACAAAAAAGAACTGACCAAAACCAGAGACAGTTTTACACAGGTTTTCAAATTCACAGCTAGACAGTTTTTATGTCCCAAATGGTTACAGAAAATACAAAATAGAAGCATCTGAAATGTTCCCCTTTCCTTTTGCTCCTGTCTAAAAGCTACACATGCTTCCCAATCACCTGCAGTATCTCTTCAGTCAATGAGAAGAGAATGGTACCAAGGGAGGATCTAGAAAGATACTTGAAAGTAAGGGAAACCTGTGTTTCATGGCTTTGGCTGCAACTGATATAACTGAATAATAAACCCGGGAGAAAAAAACTGCAGTGCATGGAACAAGAGCAGTAATACGCAGTCAAGGGGAAAGGAAACTGAGAACCAAACCCGTTTAAATTGACCTACAGCAGCCAGCTAATAGATGTCTAGCCTAGCTCCAAGTCCCTACCTAAAAATAGCTTTGAACAATTTCTAGACCTCAGTTAAGGGATCAGAGTACCTGACTGCAGTACATGCATTTGAAAAATTATTTCATCCTAACATCACCATACAGTATTTTTATTATCAATGAAAGTTTAATGAAGTTACCCTATGCACAATTCTAGATACTTTCACAAAAAGAATGCATCAAGAAGAGAATTTTTCTTAAAAAAATAAACTGAAATAATAAACTGAATAAAGTTCATATTGTTGCACAGGCTTGCAGCTAATGACATCTACATAATAAATATCTTACAGATAAAAAACCCCAGTGGAAAACTGAAAAGCTAGAACCATTGACAAACAGACTCACAGTGGCCAAAAATATAATGAAAATTTTTCAAAAACAAGCACAAGTAAAATTACAGAGAGAGGAAACACTTAAAAAGTCACATATCTATTATTTCATTTTTATAGTAAACATTACTGTACAAACTATACAAAATTCCACAAACTATACACTAAAAATTAAGCAATTATCACATATGCATTTCCTGAAATTTAAGACATGAATTATTCACTATTCTTCCCATTGTCAAATCTAGACCTTCTAAGGCAACACAATCTTTAGTTTGTTTTCTGTCACAGTCAAATTAACAGGCAACTTATAGAAGACTAATAACTTTAATATTATTCAACAGATTTCAATTTTGTGCACCATTCTTAATACACCACCCAAAGTAAAGCTATGAAAAACTTAGTAATCACACATTTTCTTTACAATAAACATTTTAAGATATTTTCTTAAGGAGGGATACAAAAAAACAATTAAGAGAAAAGGTTCAAGTCAACAAATGAGCACTGAGGAATAGAAGGGTCAATAATTTTCTTTTAATGGCACAATAACATCAGACACTGCCAAGAAATTACTCTAAGATCTAAGTAGCAGGAAGTGGGAGGGACTCTCCATCATCCTGACATTCCTAACTAGGAGTATGAAAAACACAGCAAAAAGTACTGCTTCTGAACTGGAAAAACAAAAAGAAAAAAGAGTCATTCTCACAATGCAAACAGAAGTAAAGGATTCAAAATCATTGGTAATGATTTTGTATTTTGTTTATATGTTTGTATTTTTTTTTAAATCTTCCTGTACCTGTGGCTTGCTTGTTAATCTATAAATGGAGAAATATTACCTGACCAATTCTGAGTGCTGTTAAGAATTATTTCTGCTACAGGCTCTAAATACTGCACACTAAATCAAACCCTTGCATTGCCCAGGGGCTAAAGACTTTGAAAGAAATACTAAATAAGATGCACTGAACAAGAAAGGTACACTGTGGAGAAAAATATAGGAAGCATCACATAACTCCAGACTTTACCACCTTGTGCAGTACCCTGAAAGGCTGCTATATTCCTGCATGTTGCTACAGCATTTTTCATGGAACTTCAGACAGGCAGAGCAATGCTTTGTAAATCTACCTTCCCACTAAGACACTCCTTATCCAGATTGTTCTTCTTGGTAATTTTTGAACCAGTATATAGCACAGGGAATGGTCAGGGAACCTTGCTCTTGCACCTACAAATCTATGGACTCTGTACAGTGCAATCCCAGTTCTTCACTTTTCTAACTCAGTAACATCTAAAAGCACCAATTAAAGGTCAGCATCACATGCACATGTAAGCTGAATAGCTCACATACAAGATTTAATAGTTGAAGTATGAAGCACACAGAAAGAAATGGATGCAAGAGAAAAAAACCCCACAGATAGCAAAAGTACCATAGCTGAGACACATTGACATGTTTCCGCAGGTTTTGCAAGAGAAGATACCAACATGGAAACTTTGTGGATTTGCATACAGAGCTCTCTTCCAAGCAAGAGAGATGGCACTAGCCAAAGCTCTAAAAACACAAATGACAAAGACTACCATATCAGGCAAAGGACAAGCAAGAGATGATGTGACGTCCAATCAGATGGCAGGCAAAAGGGGAACAAGACAAACTAGAATCTGATACAGTAACGAAGTATAATGTCAGCAGGAGCTGCAAAAAAGACAGGTAACATAATGGAAGCAACAAGCCAAAAGATGATCTTTATACCAGCTTTCTAAATATATTTAAAGAAAATTATACGGCATGAAAAAGTGGGGATATGTGTCAGATTTTTAGCTTTAGAAATCAGAGGGAAAGGTTAGAACTTGCAGATTTTGAAAAAGCATCTGCTTTCCATACTCTGATTTGACAGCATTTACCTACAACAACAGAATGCTCTGAAAAAAGAAGAGAAAGATAACTACTTCCATATTTCTGACTTTCTTGATGATTGCTGATGGACAGCATTATTTTAATCATGCAGCCTTTCCTCCAGAGAAGTGCAAAATATTCAAATTATTTTTGTTTATTGATTTCCTAGAAATTGTATTACCTTAGCTGGTTGGTAAGATTAAAACTTCATAAGGTCATACCTCCTTAAAAAGCTTATTAGGTACTGCAATGGCCCTTTCTTCCTCCAGGTAGGATGCCCAACACCATGCTTGCCTTCCTTTAGATGGTACAGCTGTAAAGAAGCACACAACAGTGACATAATTCTGTATCTGTTAATGTCTCAAGAAAAAAAAAACACCCTGCAACACTTTGAAGTTTATAATACATTTATATCAAATCCACATTTTATTAAATACACTTGTGGTGCTGCTCAGGACTTATTTCAAAAAGAAATAGCTCTGAGGATTATCACATAGAAATCATAGAAAAAGAAGTAGCTCTGTAGGTTTAAAGGCATCAGGAACATCAAAGTTCCTGGTTCATCCAGAAATGTTTCCAGCTGTTCAAACCTTGATTAGCAACAAGGAAAAGCAGCTTCAGGAGACAAGAACAACTTACCAAGTCCAGCCCCAAGCCTCTTTCCTTACTGATTCTAAGAAGCATTAAGGTATACAATTTATGCATAAAACGATCAGTTAAAATAACAAAATAAGCTTAGTACTTTAATTTCCCCCACGCTGCTCCCAGAATTTGTTTTACTGGAAAGTATTTTCAACTGGATACCACTTGTAACGTGCTTTTTTTAATCACAGTTGAAATACTGTATTCTTTAACAGCACTCACAATGTTTCTAACATACTCGATCACTTTGCAGTTTGATGTTTTTTGGGTGGAGAGACAGTTCTAAGCCATCAGAACTGCCACCAGTGCCTTCTTCCCCCCATCTTGCCATTAGCATAGACAGAAACCTACAGTTTCAGGTTTGCTCATGTAGTACAAACACTTGTGTACACCTGTACAGTAATTCTAATATTGGCTATAGTCCATCTGAATATTGGCTACATCACATCATTGAGTAACAGCTTTTAGGTCTTGAAAATAAAGTACTAACCGCACTAGCAATAGCAGATGACCTGTGAGGCCAGCCATATATGTATGTATGTACTTTCATAAACTTCCACTCTGCTCTACTGATCTTCACCTAAAATGCCTCCTCTGCAGATGCAGCTTGGCATTTGAGACCATAAGCTTAGGCAGCCAGGAGGATTCATCACACTATGATTCTGGCTTGATCCAGACTGTGGGCTACTCACAATAGAAATAAATCCCTTAAGTAACAGTCTGGCTAAGCACTTACACGATTAAAACATGAACCATAACAACAGCAATACCAAACTCTCCAGAAGAAAGCTTACAATTTAACGAAAAGATAATAAATTTCAGAATGACAGTATTGCTTAACACTATTAGAGCATATTCACCTTATTTGGGATTTAGCCAGTTTTTATCTATTCAGTGTAAGAGATTAGTGCTCACAGTTCCATGTTTGGTTCTGAATACAAATTGGTCTTTTGTACCAAATCTCTTGTGCTGAACTAGTATCTACTCAAATAAAAATATAAAAAACCCCAACACAAGAGAAGAAATCTGCACAGATCATTCTGTCAGTGGACAGAAGTGATTTCCACAGAGCATCAGCATAGTGCTTGTGTCTCACACACTTCTTATCTCTTCAGCTTTGAGAACAACTGTAGAAATAACATTTCTGTCTTGGGAGGGGGATCATCCATAACTTATTGTTGCATCCTCAATCATATTTCATCTGCCTAGCGTACATCAGAGCTACTTGGAGCTCTGTCGATTATCAGCCCAGCAACTTCTGTTAATGTCTCTCCAGCTACCAAAAGAAACACTCCGGAGGGCAAGATGTAGGTCTGTGGTTAGTGTACCACTGAGGTATAATAGCAGCAGATTCTCCAATTCTTTCTAAAACAATCTGTCATACAAACAGCTTGAAGAAACAGCACTCATTTAAAATATGTTTTATTATGCTGCTTGATGCAGTGTATGTCCCTTTGGATTGATTACAGCAATTATTCCTAAACAGTTCCATAAATGTGTCTATTTCCAGCACATACTGAAGATGCAAGATTGATCCCCAAGGAAACAAAAGTAAACTTTCACTTCTGCTTGATACATGTCTTTCAGCATCTGGGAACTCAATGTGGCTGACTCCCTTTAATACTGGCATTCTCTAGAGGGATGAAAAAACCCCAAACCTAAAGCGTACATCAATTGCATTTATACTTACTATATCCTTCTCAATGCTGTCTTAAAATTTAATTGCTATAAATAAATCCTGGCACTCTCTTTTTGCAGAACTGAAAAAAGGGTATCAACAGGGAATACAAACTCAGTGAAACAATGCTGGCAGTTCACAATAAGAGATGGGTATTACCTAAAGAATTGATAATTGAGATTTTTGTTACATAATCTAACTTACTTTGTTTCAAAACTGTTATTTCCCCTTTTCTTTTTCTCCTGGCTCTCTGTGAGACTCTCAAGATCCGTCCTTCAGGTTTGTCCTCCTAAATTAGAAAAAAAAAAAATAAAAATAAAAGAGTACAGTAACCTCATTAGTTTAGAAGGCTAGGTACAGTAAAACTTGAGACCCCCAAGGGTTAAACTGTGACTTCATTTAAATGGCTACAGACCTAGCTCTCCTCTACCTCAAACAAACCTGCAGATGTCTAATCAAAGTTAGTGAGCCATCAGTGACAAACCACAGCACACAGAGTGACAGACAGGACTCTCACCACCCAGCAGTCAGCCAGTCAGCCTTGCCTGACCCAGGGACCGATCATGAAGCGTTCAACAAGCCTCACTGAGACATTGACAAATAGCAGTATCTTTGAAATGTTCATGCTTCCAAAATAATTTAAAGGTAAACTTCTCACAGCTCTAGTCTATTTTTTTCAAATGTACAATTGCTTTGTTAAATATAAAATGGCATATATCCTTTTTATTTATTTCAATGTGTATTAAAAGTTTTGTGAGCACCTGAACAGAACAGAGTAAGTACTCATTTTGGAGGGCAGACACACAGAGGTGCAGAAGGTGCCCCCTGACTTTTGCTCAAGACACTGCTACACAGAGAGTTGCAAACTGCCTTCTGACAACTCTTAGTGTTGCAATTCTGTGGTAGCAGAACTCTTCCCTTCTCCCTCAAAACTGTACTCCCCTTCAGTAGTGTCACAGCTACTGGGAAGAAAGCAAGTATTGCAGGAAAAAAAACCATAAGGGGAAGGTACTATGCTAAGTTTTTTTAAAATGAAGAGCAAATCCAAAAGGAAAAAACCAAAATATGTCCCAAAGCACATTACACTGCAACAAAACAGAAAACAAAATCTTTGGCCATGATTTTCTAAGGCAAATTACACTAAGAAAATCCAAAATATTCTCTTGTTTCTTTGTAAATAAATTATTTATTGATGTACAGAGTGACCAAGTAACAAGTGTTGAGAAATATGTACTCCTGTTTTTCTACGCTGAAGACATGGCAAGTCTAGGTTAACACCTTCTTTCCTTTAAATTCCTTTTGTTCTGTTCTTAAAAAAAAACAAGGAAAAGAGATAAAGAACAATTCCTATCATTTCATTATCAACAATTATAATTTACTTGTGAGGCATAATCAAAGTTGGTATATGAACCAACTTTGTACTGTGGCTCTGCAATAGCGGTGCAGTCACTTCTCTTTGTAGACTGATGAAGTTACTGACATTGTAACATAAGGCAAAACCTCCATCAAAATACTTGTTGGAATAAGTTTATTATGCATACGAACAATTTCATCGGTATTCTCTTTCTTCTCCCCATTATCCCGGGACTCTTCTTTGAGAGGTAACTTTGCTTTTCTTTTCCGAATGCCTTTAGAATCATCTTCCCCATTGCATTCCATGCTGGGATTTTCCTCCTTTGGCTCTCTATTACAATAGTAACACAATGACAAAAGGCCAATATTATTTCAGTTCTCATATTCATAAAACAAGTAAAAAGCAAGTAAATCTGAAGGCCAAGTATTTGTGGGTCTCATGGTATTATACTAAATACATTCTTAGAAACACTACTGAAAACTCTATCTGTCAAAAGAATTAATCTGAAAGACAATAGTAACTGCAAAAAGGAAAGCTGTCAGCTTATGTTGAACAAGTTCTGCGTGTTTTAAACAGTGTGTCTTTTTCCATGTATCATCAAGTCTCCCAGAGAAACAAACTGTGAAATGTTTAGGACTGCAGGGCAGTTTACGGAGAGGAAAGCAAAGGTAATTGTTAAGACTGACAAATCCAGTTGGAGGAAGCTGGTATGTGACTGTGCAAATTGCTAACAAGAAATCAGAACAGAAAACTTTGAAGCAATTATCCAAAAATGAAGGAAAAGGCACAAAAAAAAAACCAAAAAAAACCCCAAAAAACCAAAAGATGTTAAAACCTGCCATAATGTAGCAATACACAATACAGAATGGACATACTATCACAAACATGCTTTTATAATGAGATGAATTGAACTAGCAGAAAAAAAAGGAACTGAGAAACCACAGTACACTCATATTTTCACTCACTGTCATCTATAACACAGCTCTGGCACTTATCACCCCAGCCATCTCATTACTGATTATCTTAATTCCAATGACTATGGGAGTCTGACACTGATTCATGCATCCTATAGACTGTTTTATTGCTTGCATCTCACAGCAGAAGACAGCACACTGAAAAGACTGCCTTCAACCTCAGTGTTAGACAAATCAAATGTTGCCAAGACATTACAGGAAAAACAGTGAAAGAACATTTTAAACTAACAAAGACATCAAAACATGGCTGCTTAATAACTCCCATTGTCCCACCATGAACATTTCATCCCACCACTTTTATCTTGTGCTGCCTTTATGCCAAATTCTTTGCTTCTATGCTTTCTTGTAGCACCTACTTGTTTTTTACTTGCTGGGCACATTTCTGGCTGCAAAATTTCCCTTCAGGAACAAATTCTTCTATGGTACCATAGCAGTAACAGTTTTCACAGAAAACAAGTCCATCCGCTTTTGTAGTTTCCTTCAACCTTGTGGGGATCCCTGTCTTTTCTGAAAAGGCTGCAGAATGACAGAAGTTAACTTCACCTAAGTAGAGATGACACATTTCCAACCATCCTCAGCAGGCCATGCCAAGTAAACAAAGAAAAACATCAGCCACAGCACTCTTATCATAATGAAGAATTAGTAGTTAAGTGTTTGGGTGGGGTCTACATCACTGACAAGCAAGTAGGTTTTCATATTGCAATATGAGAGAGGGATCCAGTCATTCTACAATTCTGTCACAGCGACACAATGACACTGCTTGATGTGGCTGCTTGCGGAAGGACTGAATTTTGTGACAGGCACTGCATTGACGGCCCACAGAGTCACCACTGCTCAAAGTCCATGGCCCTATCTCCTCAAGACATGCCTCATTTTTGACCTATATTTGGGAAAAAAGGGTTGAGGGGAGTTATCTTCCATCAAGTGAACTTATTTCTGGAAGCAAATTCCTGACTACATTCTACAGTCTCTCGCAGCAGTAGCTATTGCTCAGCCTGCCTGAGGTCTACCAGAAGTGAAAAATCACTAAACTTGTAACAAAGCAATCATCAAATACTAAGTTACTCACTCATCCTAAGCAACCATTTCCCCACAACAGGCATGCAGTGTAGGAAAGGATGCAGTTTCTTTCCCTCACAAGCAAGTACGAAGCCCTGTCAAGTACTCCAGCCTCTAGCACAGGTTGTTGTCTTTGCATCTCCCCAAAAGGTGAATTTCAAGTCACAAACTATTTATTTTGCTTAAACATCTTACTGTCTCTGAAAGCAGAGTCAAATGAAGGCTTGCATGCAGACTATCTCACCCAGAAGAATATAGAATATATGTCATATTTACACACAAGGATGACTAGCAGTTCAAAACAACTATTTCCTTTCACAATGGAAAATTTTTGCCATGTTTTTATTTTGGGGGAGCACTACATTAATCAGTGTAAGGTAGTATCAAGATGCTTACTTGTTATGTTTATATGTCCATAAACACACCTTAATTTAGTAGAAACACTATTTCATTCTTTTAGGTTTATCAGACCATATGGGATGCAGTTGCCTACTTTACTGTAGGTAGCTGATCTCCCAGTCTAAGGAGAGAACCCATTGCGATACTCCACTATCACAACGTTGCTGCTCTCATAGCAGACTTGAAAAGTATCACTGCCTTCGATACAGACCTACAAAACAAATCTGCTGTGGTCTGAAGATTCAGATCTCATGACCAGGGCCCAATCTACTTTTCTGCTGCCGTAAATGATTCACCTATTCACAAAAAGTCACATGACAATTATGATTTAATGGTGAGGGAGTAGCAAGGGAAAGCTTTCATTGACTTTGCCTCTCGTACTGATTATTAAACACAGATCGTGAACTCTGCTTTTCAAAGGACTTACAGCATGTGTATTTTAAAAGCAAATTGATAAAATGTAGCATCAACAAGGAAAAAAACTAGGTAGTTGTAAGCAATCACAAAACCAGTTGTGATATTCATGCTACTCCATAATTACTGGAGTCGGTGTAACAAGACTGATGTCATTTATTGTCATGTAAACAAACTTTCCTTGAACAGAACAGGTGTTTCCTTTCACCAGTATTTTAAATCCAGGAAGCATCTTTTTTGGTAGACAGATACTGCAATTTTTAGAATTTTACCTTTCACGATAAAAACAAACTCTTACTACACAGAAAAAGCACAGTCAGCAGAGCAAGGCAAAAGTGCAGATACACACTGCATAGCTAACACTGACATCAGTGGTAGCAGCTGAGCAGCAGCCAGAATCATATGAAGGCACTTTGCAGTGCACTGCACTTTGGTCACAAACAAACTCTAGGCAATTAGTAAAGTCTGTGAGCAGCCTGGAGTACCAGCTCAATAAAAATTACCTCTAAAAAATTCTAATTGAAAAAAACAATATTCTACAAATTACATAGAGGGAAAAGATTGATTTTAAACTTAGGAAAAAACTGTGGCTGTAATTGAACTTCAGATGTTTAACAGTGGAATTATTTCCTTTCAATTTAAAACATATTCACATCCCAAGAAACAGGTAACATCACCAGAGATACTTTGTCCATTAAAGCAAGTAAATTGTTTTTTATTTTGGGGGGCAAGCTTTAAGAAAATCTGATATATTAAAGAAAATACAATGTACCACAGAAAGTGTTTACTGTCTCTTAACTGACCTTCTTGAGCAGTTGGAACCATCCAGGTTGTGGTAGCCGTTGCCTTTTTAACACTTTCCATCTCAGTTTCATCTGTAATCACTTCCAGGGCCCCAAATTCATTGACTCTAAACTGTAAGACAAAACAAATGGCATACAGCATAGTAAAAATTTACTAAAAGTCTCTTGGAGTGTCTTCCTTGGTTCACCAATATAGTTTTTACATGGTGTCCTTACCATATTGCCTGTTTTCTGTGCGTTTCTGCTTATCCCCATAGAATTTGAAATTCTTGTTTCTATCAAGCATAATGCAAATTCGGTATCTAAAAATATTAATTTGCAATAGATATTGATACAGATGCCTCTACAGCCAGATCAATACCTAACCTACACAAAAGGATCAAAAAATCAGCAACAGAAATTCATGGGAATATCCCCATACCATATGCTTTTCATTGCCTGCAAAATAACACACTGCAGACACTGTATTTTTTCTGAGGACAAGGGAAATGAACATCACATACCTAATGCTTCACAGAGTACAGAAATTGCAGCATCCTCCGAAAACACAGTACTTCACTATAAAGTGCACATAAACAAACATCTCAAGGCAGTTTATGAGCTGTTTAATTACATGCTGAATGTGATATTACTGTCAGCCAGAAGCAAGACTCAACAATACCCCTCATGCTGTGCTTACACTGGAGCACCAGGTGTTATAGCAATCCTGCTGCCAGAAGAAAAGTTTCTTCCCAATGTCGTAGTGATTACAGCACTACCACGTGAAAATAACGTCAGCTCCTCACTCACTATGTGGTTTGCAGGCCCAGCTGGCTACACAGATTCAACTAAAAGCAGCATTTTGTCCCTGATCAACTTCTCTGAACAGAGGAGGCATATCTTTGCCACAGAGAAAGGGTCTGTATCAGTGAGGTGCTCTCACAGCTTTCAGTAGGGAAAATTACGTCTGAGAGAGTCTTTCAAAGCTCTGCAGTATCCACTGATGAGAATACTCCTCCAAGGCAATGGCATGAAGCCTACTTCTGTTTCTCCAGTCAGGCAACTTTACCTTAGGAAAATGAGAAGGGGAACAATTCCCTGGCTCAACACTGACACTCTCTGTGCCTCTCGAGGCTGTCGAATCAATCCCACTCACTTTGGACCCTGCTATGGTACAGTATGGAAAATAAGCAGTTGTGGCTGAAAGCAAAGGTGACCCCCATAACATACATACCACAGCATTATGTTTTCATTAATACAGTCCTTCCAGCCTCAGCTTTTGCAAAGAGCCAAGAGGTCCTAAGGAATGTCAACAGCTAAGAAATAATGGGCTGAGGGGAGGGAGAGGAAGAAGAGGCCCTCACACAGTCATACGACATCTGGAACCAAGATTTTTATTTGTGATCAGCTACGGTCACAATAGGTATGAAAGCATGGACAAGCTGCCGATAAATCCATCTGGACTGAAAGACCTCAAGTTCAACTTTGGAAGGTGATCAAATGCAAAACACCACGTGCTTATACTCCAGTTTGTGGACAGACATTCATGCTGTTCCACTCCAAAAAAAGCAGTAGAGCTACCACTCAGAAGAGGACTCCTGTGTCTTACAGCTGACTTACACACTCCTATTTTGGTTAAGCTCCTTTATGCTATTGGTGCTTTGCTGCCTCTAAAACAGGAGGATGCCAGAGAGAAAATCTTCCTTGCTTTCAAGAGCTCTAATTCTGCAAGGGCTGTCTCAGCAAGCAAGCTGCAAACACAGACCACGGCACAGCACTGCAGCCCACCAACTGACTGGTCACAGGGAGGTTACTCACCAACTCTTGGAAACACTCTCCAGCACCTTCTTACAGTATCAGCTGGAACATCCATACATCAAAGGTATTTCTGAACAGTCCAGAAATATCTGAATACCTGGGATATTTCTGCATGATTTGATCAATGGCCAGTCCTGACACCACATGTATGTTCCTCCTCCACCGGAACCTCCTGTGGTATGCAAGAATGTCGCTCCAGCTAATGCAGTGACCTGCCAGCTATTCTGGCTTTGGAGGGCTGACTGACAGGCACCAAAAAATGGAAGACACATGACTGCAGGGAAGGCTGCTCCAAGATACTCTTTCACTGGAGGCTGTTAATGGTAGCAAGAGCTAAATCATTAAGGAAGAAGCTCTTCAATAGTCAGGCCACCACACTAAGATGGTCTCAGTGATGGAGAGTAACAACTGGCTACTGCCTTAGCAGGTAAGAAGACGCAACAGCCCTACTGGGCTGCTCACTGACTGCTGTAACTCCTGTTTTTGACTGCAGCCTCCCCTTTACCAGTCAGAGGCCTCCAGCCCATTTGGATGCAAACTTGAATCCACATCTGCTTTTGCTCCCTGCTTCCCCAGCTACAGCATCAGCATTAATATGTATGCTGAGCTCTTCACGGCTAGCCAGAACAATGCCTCAGAAATGGGGAATCATACTTTGGTTTTAGCTGGGGAGGAAAAGCAACAACTTGTGACAAAGGTTAATTGCTTAAAACCAGGATAAATAGATGTACAAAGCAACATGCTGCCCAAAGCTATCACAGGATAAGAGCTGTCAGAGCAACATGCCAACTAGTGTCTATTGCTGGAAGCATGTCAAAAAAGGATCCAGCTTAATGGTAGTTTATGTGCCTATATAAAAAAGTTCATCACGTTTGAAAGTCTCCTCTGCTTGGGAAGTAAGCAACAAAAAACCTAAAAGTAAAGATTCTGTCATAATATTTCCTCCAAGCCAAAATACAGTAAGAACAGTCCCCCTAGACACTTCCCCGGGTGTCTTGACAATCTGCAATTTCACAGCAGGTGATATAGAGGGAAAGAAACAGTACCATTGAGCTAACTTCTGAGGAAGGATACATAGCTTTCTGAGAAGTAAAAATTTGTTTTCAAGTCACAAAACTCCTTAAGTAAATACATAAATTTTCACTGGAGGAATTTTTCTTAAATCTGCCTTCATTGCATCAAACAGGAAAATTCCCATTAATGGAAACAAACAGACCATTACCAAATACTTTATAAATAAACTCACAAAGACGACTGATTTTTGTCACTTCAATGTTTTAAAGAGAATAAATTATAAGGGTTGGTGGGTATGAATTTAATCCACTTGACTTCTGCCAAATGCTTGTTTGCAAATTTTAAGTAACCTCTTAAAATAATTCTCTGTCCCACCCAATGGAGACAATGATTTTAAAAGATCAGACCGCAAAGAAGAAGAGAAAGAAACCTCAACAGCTTTCCTGAGCAAATCCACAGTAAGATAAACAGGAATAAATACAACATTAATAGAAAATTTAACTTTGAAAGTTTAATGTACAGGTGAGCAACAAGGGCAAAAATACATGTTTACGTAACTGCAATTATTTAACACAAATATATTGTAACCAAGTGGGCAGGATAAATCCAACTGTTAGTGCATTAAGTATAAAATATACAACTTACTTAGCTGCCTTGTCTGCAGTTTCCACAAGGATCAAAAACAGTAGCTTCCATTTAAACATCATTACAGATTCCTTCCATTCAGAGCTGAGACACATTTTTATACATTCTCAGGAAATGATTCCCTGATATACTAAAACTTCAGCTTATATGACCATTAGTTTTATCCCCAGGAACATTTTAATATTCATTCAACAGATAACGAACATATTGAGGGAAGCCAAGGTTTAAATAAATAATCATCAAACATGATACTTTCTGAACCATTCATGTCTGTCCACATGTCAAGTTTTTCTACAAGGACCAAAATTAGTATCAATAAACATTTTCAAAAAAATAATTACATGCAAATTTACACAGGACTGGAATAACTATCATAAGTCACTGATATGAAGCCTTTGTCTACTGCAAGCAACTGCATCACACAAAGTATTCCAAATACCCTAACACTTACTGTCTCAGTATATGATAAACCAAGGAATTCTCTACCACATCAAACTTGATTTTACTGGGCTAAGCACAAGGTCCTTCTGTTCATATGAAAATGGTGCTCCACCTTCTTGTTCAGCCTGTCACTCTTTGCCCACCATGTGCTGTGCTGAACCATGGAAATCCACTTTTTCCCAGTGAACATGATCAAGCATAACACCAAAGGGGGGCTGCAGCTGTCCCTTCCCTAGTGGGTTTAGAATATTTCCATTTCTAATAGTTTGCCTTATCATGCTGGCTGGATGACACTCTGTAGTTTCATGTAGGGGTAATTAAATGTTAAAAGGACTTTCTCTATATTTCATAAAAATACCCTTGAGTATTTGACTCTATGTGGGGTAAAAAAAAATTTTGCAAACAATGCAGATTGCAGATTAATTCTTATAAACTCAAACCTGTTGAGAACAAATATATAAAATCTGTTTTCAAATTAAATCCTCACTGTAGCATGCATCTACTTCAGAGCAACGAAGATTGGACTATCAATGTTTGCTCTTACTTATGCCCTCTTAAGAGTGCGAAGATCTCAGCAGTTTCCACAGATTTCAAATCAGAGTAAGAGTTGCTATTGTTTTACACAAGATAAAATTATTATTTGGGAAAATAGACAAATACAAAGGAAGAACAATTGAAGCACAAAGGACAAATAAAAGAAGAAAAACGCCACACGTGTTAATGTATAGCTTTTAAATAAATTAGAAAAAACAGCCAACACTACCATCTACTGGGCAAGAGAAGGACAAAGAGTTTATTGCAATAAAGACAATTGTTGCTGCATTCCGACTAACTTCAGCAACAAAACATATCTTGATCCCACAACACCATGACTGTGGACTAGTTTAGAAGAAATCTGCAAAATTCTTATTATCCAAAAAGTAAACTGAGTAAACGCTCTTTATGTCTATGAAGCAGCTAAAGTAGCAGAATTACAACGCAGTTTGCCAAGAGGACTTACACCTGGGACTCCAGTGATACAGGCCGAAGAACTACACCCTGATCTCTGGCTAGCAGTCATCATTTTTCTTAATGTTTAACCCTTTAATCACAGCGGTTTCAGTGGGACTGCTCAGATAAATCAGAGCTTTTCTAGCATTTTATAGTTCCTCCCCTCTATAAAGCAAAGGAGTCGTCTATAGACATTGTACTGTTCAAACACATCCTGCTACAGGCCAAACTACTTTTTACATATTACTTGTTGAGTAAGTTAAATGCCAGAGCCTGTCCATTCAACTAGTTCCCCCTTCTCTATGTGTATGATACAGTCTTTATACACCCAATCATATACTATTTGTTCCACAGAATCCCTGCCTTAGGCAGGGCTTGGATAGCAGTCAGAAAAATGAGGCAACTGTTGGAATTTTTGTACTTTCTTCAAGCATTAAAGCCAGTCTTATTTACTCTACATGGTTTGAAAGCAGAATGACTGTTTATTTTCTTTAAAAAAACCCAAACAAAGGGCAAGTACCTAAGAAAGCTTTCGCCACTCTAGCAATTACTGTTACAATGCAGTGCAAAGTAACTCCTGAAACAAAATCTCTGTTCTCAGACACAAAAGAAAAAAATCTCTTTCTAGCTCTTCATCTTTCTGAATACTCTGCTCCCAGCTCTTATTTTAAAGCACTCAGTAAGCATGTGACCCCTTACGCTTGCCACATCACAAAATTTT
Organism: Grallaria varia; assembly: GCA_013396735.1. Taxonomy (NCBI): domain Eukaryota; kingdom Metazoa; phylum Chordata; class Aves; order Passeriformes; family Formicariidae; genus Grallaria; species Grallaria varia. The sequence goes on from VWZG01006602.1 coordinate 595,039, forward strand.
GACTCTTTCAGGGATAAAGATTAGTTTCTGCACCTGACTATTCCCTTTCTCTAATGATGAGAAGGGATCCTGCCTGCACCTTACTACTCTGCATGTATGGCAAACAACGACTTAAGCAGAATCCCAGGGTGTCTAGGGCTCCCTAAATCATAACCAGCAGAGATTAAATTCCTCACCACAACCAATGGGCAGCGCCAGACCCACTCTCACTGGAATGATGTTGTCAGTAAGAAAGTCAAGCACTTCCACCAATACTGGATTGCTTTTAAGATTCTTCAGTAACACTGTGATATGCTAATCCTGAAGTAACCAAGGAGAACAATTTACATCCAAAAGGGAAGGCTTTTTCCTATCTGGGCAGGCAGAAGCAGGAAGGGATTACTAACAAATTATATCCTCTCAAAAATAAAAATAATAGGAACAGTCTCATCACTTCTGAACTGAAAGCTTCAGTATACCATCAGAAGACATATACCTTTAGCAAGAGAGACTGACATTTCCCCAGCAAACCACCAATACCTCATTCTTGTCTGCAGAAATATTTATCTACTTTATTCTTAGACATTCCTCAGGCTCTTCCAACCCCCCCATCCTGCTCCAAGTGCTCAAGAATTATCTTAGTACCAGAGGGCTTCTCAATGATCTCTCTACACTGCAAACTCAGTCTGCCTTATTATCTCCACTTGAGTAGGAAATTGCAGCCAAACAGACTTTCTTAAGGTGACACATACATCAGTGACAGAGCCAGAAGTCAAGGTCTGCCAAGATGACGCTTATTGATCCAGAAGTTGACCTACAAAGCAACCCTAGCTCTGAATTATTTTGGCCAGAATATTTCTAAATACAAAACAAGAATATCTCATAGGGAATCCAAGCTAGCAACAAATAAAAAAATTAATGTCTCCCTGCCAAAATTTTGATTCCAGTGAGCTGTTCGGCACCGCACAGGAAGGCTGTGGTAGGAGCAAGCGCAGTGCTAAGCTTTCCTCTGTGGGATTTACCTGCACTAATCACAAAACTATCCCTTCTCTTCCCTGAAACTCTTTGCCTAGTCATTTACATGTTTAACAGCATCTACAGCAAACGATGCAGCAGATTTTGTGGTAAAATGGCATGTGATACTTAAAGGAAGACTCTACCATGACCACACAAGAGGAAACCCAATTAAAGATCCAAAGGCAAACCTAAATACAGCATTTCTCGGCTTTAGAGTTTTAACCATTTTAATAGTGAAATTTCCTTTTTGGCTTTCTTAAATAAGGTAGACTCCTCTTACGACAATGCAAACTTTTAACCAGAAATGTATGGCAATGAAGCACAGCATGAGCTGATTAAGTACGTTAGATTGCAACAGAATAAAATCAATTTCCTGTGGAAAAGACCATGCCCCTAGGTACATCTGCTAGGGCTCACATATGGTCAGGGAAAAGTCCTGTCCACCCTGCCTTCTGCTCCATGTTGCTACCCCTTGTCACCTTCCCTGAAGGGAATCTACCTTCTCTTTGAAACAGCACCTTCCCAGTGTAGGCAGTGATTTAACCAGTTCCTGGTAGTCGATGTTACCGGCAGACACTCTCAGGGACTCTCCCTGAGAGAGAAATGCCTTCCCAGATTCAAAGTGCAGCACATGCCACCACGCGAGAACAGAAATGGCTTTGCAGTGAAAAACCACTTCACTTAGTTATTGCCTGAGACACCGCTGATATTTTTATAATAATGCGAAAAAAGAATAAGTTGTTCTCATAATGGTGATTACCTCAAGCAAGCTTGAACACTATTTCGTAAAAGGCAGGTGGAAGGATGCAGTTTACTGCCTTGAGTTGCTGCGCCCCTGCATCCACAAACACAGTACTCTGAATCACTGTCCATCTTTCCAGCACAGCTGGAAATACCAAACACCACTGACCATTACTTCACCTTTCATGTTCCACTACTACAGTTGGTTTCCCTACAATATTCGCTGCCCAATTTTATTTACAGGCTAATTCCTGATTCACCAAATTTTAATTTTTTTTTCTTTATGTTCAACTACAATTTGCAAGCTGGAAATAATGACCAAAATTCTGTCCATGTAGTATGTAACTGCTCACTTTCCAAACACAGCACTAGAAAATGCATTAAGAAGTACTTCATAAGCTTCTGTGACTGCAGCAGGAAGTGACTGTAAATTATTACAGCTTTTCCAATTTAATGAGTGTATTAAAATCGTGAAGCCATGGTGTTACTGTGTGCACTCAGCACAGAGATTTAAAAAAAAAATGAGTGAGAGAAAAGAGGAGTATTTCAAATTTACATTCACACCATGCAGAGTAACTGGTAAGCACTGATGTTTTTCAGATGAGCATACATTACTTAGCGTGCCACATGAAGGCATTCTGTAATTTGTAAACTATTTTAAATTCTACTAGAATTAATGTTTTCTGTTTTATTTAAACACCTTAAAAGAACTAATATACAATGCTAAAATTTTCCTTCTCAGACTTCAGTCCATCATAATGCACAATTTTTAATACTCCCCATTCCCTGTGGAATTGAAATTCTAGCATTTTCCACAACCACTCACTATTTATCTCTCACACAACATGCTCAAAGCATCATTTAAGGAGTGTTAACTATTTTTGCTGAAGATTTTTAACAAAATCTGCATGAGAATGTATTTCCATAGTCTTCTCCAACTACAAGTGATAAAAACCTAACAATTAATAGTGCCCAAAATCACAGGAGTAAAAAAATTTTCAGCATTTTACCAATGTAGAAACAGATGCAGGCATAAAGACTGTGGCATGGCTTAGGAGGGAGGCTTGGTATCTGACTTTGCTCCCTTGCTTTGATTAGACTGGGAAGTGAGTGCCCTCTGGTGCAGTGAAGTCCAATAGGCAGGAAACTGTGCATAGGACTTCATAACCAAAAGAAATAATGCAAGTTTCTATTTCTGATTTAGTTCTTTTTCTGTATCATAAATTTAATTTAAGCAATGACCAAAAAAATTGAGAAAAGTTATTTTTAAATGTTTCAAGAAACATTTTACACTACTTATATTAATTTTTTACCAACTTTTATTCATTCAGGAACTTACATTCATAAAAATGAAGTGGTACTTGAAAGTAATGGTCATTCATATATACTTGCCTGATAATCTCAGGCTGGATACTAATACAGCAACAAGAAAAGAGATTTCTTAAAACATGCATATATTAAAGTAAGCATGAAACTTCATCATGCAAGCAGTAAAGACAAGCAAATGCCATATGACTTACATGACTAAAAAGAAGGACTTCAAGTAGGTAACTCCCCAAAATGTCTATATTAAAGAGCAACATTTCAACATCTTGGTATAGGTTTAACTTAAAACATGCTCTTACCATATAGTTTACCAAATCTGAGTGTTCAAAGACCATTTCCCCTAACATTTTAGGAAAGAAAAACACTAAATGAAAGACTCTGAGCAATACATTGTCTGCAATGGATAATTCAGCTATTGCTTATTATTTGTTATAAAACTCCTCATGCATTCTAATGTACTATCAAGATGTAAAAATAGAATATTCGGATTTGTGTATTTTGGGACTACAGTATTTTCATCAGATTCTTCACCTGCATTTCAGTGTAAATGCATGGCAATAGTTTGATACCTTTAGCGGAACTAGTCTGTTATAATTTTTGAAAGATACATGCAAGCTTACAAGAAGTAACTCCTATGTAAGGCCATTTTCATTAGGTTCAGGACAAAACAGTAAAATACTCTGTGATCAGGACAGTTCAGGTAAATTATCCATATAAACCCTATTAAGAGCATAACATATCCTCCATGATCACATTTATGTTTCAAGTGATTAGCCTCCTTTTTAGCCACTAATATTTAGAAGCAGCCCTGAAAAAAGAGTTGTTACAATCATCATAAAAGCTTTAAAATCCTTACTATTCTAACAGCTCAAATTACTTTGGTATCTATGTAAATGCCTGGTCTTTCACTGAGTCTTGGTGTTCTCTGGTCCAGTGACATCCTCAGGCTAATTTGCATTGTTAGAAAATACTCTTTCTTCAGTCAGTCTTAAAAGGGCTCAATTTCAATTTCATTCAATAATCCCTTACTTCTGTATTAAAAAAACCCCTCAAACAAACAAAAAAAACCCCAAACAATAACCCAAAGAGAAGGAGCTGCCTGTTCAAAACTTTGTATCTTTCATCATTCTGAGCAGACTACTATTGCACCTCTGACTGTGACTTCCCTAATGCATGGACCAAAGAAAGAATCTTTGTCTAAAAATCAAATGTATATTTGTTTCCAAATTAAAATAAATAAATAAATGAACCATAGAGCGGCCTTAAAGTGAAGCTTGTGCTTTTGTGAACAGGACATAGTTAAGAATCTTCTTACATGATTTCTTGAAGTTACCTTGAACTACACCTCCCACTCCCTTCCCTCACTTTACATGGAAACTTCCCCATTCCTCTACTAATTAATGACACAACTTTTGCTTCAGTTTTGTTTCTTTTGACATAGGGTAACCACAACTGAACAAAGCACAAACCTGTAATTTATATGAGACTATTACATTCTCCTGCAATGTTCCCTTTTGTATTGCACAAACATTTCAATATTATGGTTGCCTTTCACACAATGTTGCTTATTAAAATAGAAAGAAACTTTAAGGCCTTGACTTTTTTTTTTTTAAACATACAGAACTCTTCAGGGATGTGGAAGCTGGTAAGAGCCTTGGCTACCACTGTAAGATGAAGTGTGAAATACTGAAAGAAGCCAGAGAAACAAACACTGAAACAGCAGGACTGGACTTCAGAAAAGACATATTTTGGCTTGTACAGAGATCTGCTTGGCAGGATCATACAGGAGACTTCTTTAAAAGGTAAAAAGGCCCAGAAAATTTGGCTCTCTCTCCAGGGATGTCACACCAGGAGAATGATGCATGTCAACATGCAAGAAGTTAAGCAAATGTGGACGAAGGCCAACATGAACGAAGTAGGGACTTCTGACTTACTTCGAAAGGAAAAGAAGGTAAGCAGAATGTGGAATAGGTAACTATATAGACAAGGTACATAATGATATTGCTGTACCATAGAATTAGGAAATCCAAAGTTCAGCCAGAGAATAAACCTGCAACGGCAACAAGAAAGGCTTCTCTATGTATACAGGCAGCAAAATAAACTACCAAATTGAAGGGAATGGCTGAAAAACTGAAGGGTGGGGTGGCTGTTCAGATAAACCTCAACATGCTGAAGAAAATGGGCTAACAAGATACCATGAAGGTCTACCAAAGCAGGCGCAAGGCCCTGCACCTGGAACAGAGCATCTGCATGCACTCGTACAGCCCAAGGGCTGACTATTTGAGAGCAGCTTTGCAGAAAATCTGTGAGTCGAACATGAGTCAGCAATGTGCCCTGGCAGCAAAGGTGGCCATGAGCAGCCCAGGGCTGCCTGAGCAAGAGGGCAGCCAGCAGGATGAGAGAACGGATAACTCCTCTCTGTGTAACGCTAATGAGACCACATGTGGGCTACCATGCCCTGTACAAGAAAGGTACTGACATACTGCAGCAAGTCCATCAACGTAAGCAGGGGCTGTGGCAGATGACATGCAAGGAGAAGTTGAGTGAATCCATTTGCTCAGTCTTAAGAACAGAAGAAGAGACTTTACTGCTGTCTTCCCAAAGCATACACAAAGGCTGGAACTAGTTGCCCAAAGAGACTACAGTATCTCCAACCCTGGAGATAACCAAATCCTGAGCAACCTGACCTAACTCGCTCTGAGGTTACCCTGAGGACTGGGTTACTCAGTCTAGGTGGTGTTCTGAAGTCCACTGCAAAGAAAATTATTCTGTGAATTTATTCTATTGTTCTGTAATTAAAAAAAAAATTCAAATGAACACAAAAACAAACACACAAAATACAAACAAAAAACCTACAAAACATGCACACAAAAACCCATTTGCAACATGCATGTCCTGAATTTCTAACATTTTTTGACTTTTCATCTCATCAATTGAAATCCTCTGAGGCACCAGAAGATAAAAAGTTCTTTTATTAAATGACAGATATTTTCTTGTGAGATTCCTTTTTAAAAATAAACTATGAGAAAGCCTCATCAGTGTTAGTCTAAGTGGAATGATATGAAAATACTGACTTTAAGCAACCAGAAATAGGTGCAAGACCACCTCTAATATCGAAACCGGAAATAGCAAAAGACACCTTCTGACAACACAGTAAAAAATATGAGATAAAAATAACCTGAAAACAAAACAAAATTGTTATAATTGACTTCAACAAACACAACCAGTGTGAAAAAGATAATTAAAAGTACTATTCCAATATAATGAAAATTTCTAAACTGTACCAAGATCAGAAGCACTTACTTCATTAACTTTTTCTAGGCACCCACATGACCAAAGCACAGCAGAAACAAACTGTTTTTAGAAAAAAAAAGAACTAAAAAGTGAGCCCATGAGAGTCAATGTCAGTATGAAGATTCTTAATATAATATAATATAGGTAATATAATGCTCTAAGTGGACTGAATTTTCACGCTTTTGAGATTTCTTTGGGATTCTGTGCTCTTGATTACTCCTGTCTATATAGTGAGGCAGTGCTCATTTATGCCTTCCTACAGGGATGACGGTTGTCTGTGCCTGCACCACAGACTGAATCAAGAAACTCCAGAGCTAAAACCTAACAGTCTCTTAACTCAGAGCTGCATATTCATGTTTTATTCATAAAAGCAGATACCTAGACATCAGCTTTTGAAATCCATTCTCTTGTCATTTACCATTTTTATTTTGCTTATCAAAAAAATTACAGATCTTACCTTTAAATCACTTCCTGGCAAAGTACCTATGCCATCCTTCCAGTCCATTGCACTAAATACATCAAACTCTTGACCATTTCCACTAGAGGCAGATTCATTCATGATGCATGTACTAGGAAAACAAACAAACAAACAAGAAAAATATTTTATCTGAAAATTCTGTAAATGCTTTAATGCTTGTATCACCAGATATTTCTTCTAACACATTTCATAGATTAGTATCAAACGGCTGTTCTGCACACTGGCAATGTGGACAAGTGATGACAAGGGTGACAATATCCACTGATGTAATAAAAGCAAGGGAAAATACCTGTTTCACACATTAGGAGACAATGAGGCTGTATTGGAGAGGAAAGAAAAATTTCAAACTGCAAATAAATTGACATGAAGAAAACATACTTCAAATACATTTAAGAAAAACATTCGTTCTGGGAAAGGCAGGATATGAGTGTGTGCCTATACATTAAGCACTGATTAACAGAACTGCACTTCCTTAATACTTGATACCATGCTGATGTGAATGCTTTGCTCAAGTTCAGATTAGAATTTCAGAATGTATTTGAAACTCCCATTTTCCCTGTTTGACTCAGGATACTCAAATATTCTTTATCTGTTTCCATACAGTTTCACTAAATTTCAAATTGCATTTGTAAAAGTTTTTTTTCACATAGAAAACCGTACACACACCGTGTACTGCTTCGCAAGACTTGACCTTACTGGATCCCTTTGTTTCAGAGCAATGAAGAGAGAAAATACAGATATTATCTTCAGAAATAGTGGATCTGGACATCCTCCACTGCGCTAAAAGATCTGCACAAGCAACAGAAGTATACCACACTTGCCTCTGACCCACGGCTTTGGGGCAGCGCCTGTCCCTGCCACAAAGACAGCATCAGTTGCACTGAACTGCAGGTGTTTCTAGCAGCCAGTTGTGACTACCACCAACTTCTTCCTTTCCACTTCTCACAAACTCAGCGATCCTTTAATCTGTGGCCTGGCACCTAATTTACCCTTTGTTCACTGTAGAATCTGACTCATTAATTTTGCTTCTGAGAACTTCTGCACTATGCCTAACAGCTAAAATAATTTGTGGCAAAATTAGCTCTGTCACTGGTTTGTGAACTATTAGCAAAAGCTCCAAAATTTACACTTTCTGAACTTTTTGAAATTTAAACTTTCTGAACTTTCAAATACATAGCGAGCTTCCTCAGTTTCTCTGAGCTTAGCCTTCTTTTCTAAAAATTTGATTTCTAACTGAAGTCCCACTCCCCAGATCTGCAAATATTTATTAATACTCTCTGGAAATCTTAAATTTTCACACACATGAAAAACAAAAAAAAAAAAAAAAAGGAGGGGGATATTTGTTCACTCAAAGACAGTAGAAAAAGTACAAACCAAGCAGAAGCAAACTCGGGTAGTCTAGAAGCTTTTTAACAAAAGTTTGAGGAGAAAAACACTGACTTAGTTAACTTTGTTGCATGAAAAATAAGTGAATTTACATTGCATTCATTAGAAAAACGATACCAATCACTGTAACACCACCACTACAGACAGATACTACTTAGGTTTGGGGTACACAGTGTAAACTCCCTTGTATTTCTCCTTGGTTTCCTCCTCATTTCTAGCAGAATTCTTTAAAATCCTGAGCAACACCTTACTCCATGAGTACTCTAGTTACACTACAGCAACTACACAATATCAACAAGATAACAGGAGATGGACCTCAGACAGTATCCATTCTAAGAGTAAAAGCTTCTGCATTCCCCTTCATTTCATATGACACACAGGGTTCAGAGAAGGCTCTTTGAGAAAACTTCACGTATTTCACATGACAAGTTATAAGTAAAAGAACCACATGATTCAATGTGTCTTCTCCGCCTTTCAGTAATTCTCTATGAGAAAGTATTGAAAACGATACCACCCATGCACAAAAATTCATTTAAAAAACACATCAGTAAATTTCAATAAATTCAGTGTAAACTGAGAAATTCCCCAAAGCCACAGACCTCATCTTTTAAAATCACTCCTGTACAAAATCTACCACCCTACCTCAGGGCAGCTCCTGCAATACAACTTGGGACCTCTGCTGGATCTGAGAGCAGAGTATACCGCAAAGCTCAAGACCACCAAGCACCACAGCAGACCAAGTCCAGCAGGCTTCCACCAAACTGAACTGCAGCACCATGGCAGAGGTGCAGGCCTTCCCTCAAGAACATAAAACCCAAGCTACTAAGGAGTAGCTGAAAAATTGGATCCCTCCAGACACCCGTGAAGTTTTCAGGACGTGAAACATGCTGGATTAAGTACGTTAGTGTAAAGGCTCCCCAAGATTAGCCTGGCTAAGCAAACACAAAGTTGTGTTCTGTATTAACTGAAAGTCTCTAAGTAATTTTAAATTATTATCCTATTTAGAGGACACTTCACTCAACCCTCCTGTGGTTTACTTATTACAGAAAACATGTTGCAATGATTTCTGCAGAAGGCATGACAGAAAATGGGAAAAGACTTGGGAAGTTGTGTGGAAATGTTTCCCCACAGCAGCCACTATACCACAGAGCAAGAAGCATCAGAAAGGACAGCTCCATCAGACACTGACATCTCTGACAGTACCACTCTCGTTATTGACATGAAAATTACATGGGGGGGGGAAAAAAACTTAGAGCCTAGGCTATTTAGGCAGGGTGTAACCCATGAAAGTAAATAACAAAAGGGTAGCAGAAATGTTCAACGCATATTTGTAACAAGAAAACATACAGATTCTAACAATTATACCAAAGACACTTTCCTCAGGTAACAAACAGGAATAATGACATATTCTATTTTTTCCTAAGGTATTCATTATTGCTTTCCTTTAAAAATAAACTCAATGTCAAAGCCGCAATCTGTGCTCTTCACATTCTGCAGCCTTCAGAAGTCTTCTTGGTGGGGATGAAAAGGTCACAGGGCAATGCAGATAGAAATTAATTTACAAAAAGGAATTACTTTTAACAAAGTATTTGTTTCCAGCTTTGCTGAGTTTAAACAATGAAAGATAGGGCTATATCCCTCTAATAATGAAATTAAGGAAGGAGATATACAGACCAATAAAATTGTTACAGCAATGAGGTATTAAAAAAGAATGAAACCATCACAGTATATACATCTAAATCTCAGAACAAAGAATACTAAAGAACGTCTTATCTACTCATTTTAATTTTTGTTTTTAAAGCTCTGATGCAGTTCTTTGAACTAGTATAACTCCTTCCATAATGATTTCGTCTGCTATCATTTCTGTTGCTGCACTGCCAGAAAAGGAGTAAAAATGCTAGATGAATATGGGGCAAAGTAACTACAGTACTGTCCTTACGTCTGTCACTGCCATCTGATGTGACGGGAAGGACATAATAGTAGGAACTTGGACCAGTTGTTATCCAAAAGCATCTCCAAAATCTGCTATTAGGGATGTAACTATATCTCAGTCTTCACAGCCACAAGAAAAGTGTGCTGCATGTTAATATTTCAACATGTTGTTTTAAACATATGTAATAAATTCATTAAAATAAACAAGCATATAAAATAAGATTAGACACATCCTTTGAAAAAACGTAATTTTTACCAAGTGGTTCAACGATAAATGAGTACCTTGCAGAAGAGATACTTATTGAGAATAACAGCCCTAAAAATGAGATAGTTTCATCAGGTGAAAGACTCTCTAAAGATATAAAGCAAAGAAACAGGATAGAATATGCCAATTAAACTTACAAGTAGTTTTTGAAATAATTAGAGGGTTATGTACTGAATATATCAGCAGGTGGTAATAAGACTCTTCCAGTCAGTGCTTTAAAAAAACTACCTGACACCTACCCAAAGTTTTAAAATCTAAGATGCCAACTGTGAAATGTCCATATGATTTCTAACCAGCGGAATCAACTCAATACAGGTCACTGGGCAGCAGAGAAAGATTTTAGCAGTAAAGCCACCAGTCATCTGGTTTTGCCAGACTGGCATAACCTGTTCGCAATGACTTGTCTTTTATGCATCCCTGTGTATTTTTATTTCTACTTTTGAAGATTTCTGTAGCTACCATGACAGGACAGCCTAGGAGGCTTGTCCCATACTGATCCTCTCTCCAGTTGACAGCTCCTGAGGAGACGCAAAACTGGGCATATGGAGGCAGGGGAGAGCTCGGCAAATGACGCCAAGCGTGAGGTCCATGGGAAAAAGAGGTACCAAGTCAATGTTTTTATGGAGCTGAGCCATGGTTCCTCTTCCCCACAGGGCTGGGTGACACCACCACTAATGGATGTTCATAAACAAAGGCAACAGGTGAGTTTCTTTTGTCCTAATATTGTATACAGTTAATTTGGATATCTCCAAGGCTGCTTGGTATAGCACCCATGAGCTAAAAGGACACGTTTTACCTACCCAGTAAATCAGGAGGACAAAGTGGATTTGAATGGAACAAATCAGTGTACCAGAGCTGCAAATACACCAACCTCTAGACAACTGGGAACACGTGGATACTCGGTTTAGCTTTATTTGGCATGTAAGAATGCATATCCTACCAGCACTGACTTGTTACACTGCCAAAACCACACGAAGCAGAATTACCCCTCGCAGTGTAAGCCCCCTCTATTTGCCGACAGTAGTAAGCTAGCTTCATAATGACAGCAAAAGCAAAGCCAATTGACTGTAAACCCACCAGGGTGAGCCCTGCTTTTCTCTTCGCAATCCCCTTTGAGCTGGGCACGCTCCACACTTGTCTCTTTCTCACTCTCATATTTTTGCACCAGATTCTTCATTTAAAGAAAAACAACCACAACAGGAACAGGGCAGGAAATGTAAAATTCTTTGATGCTACCCACCACATTTTAATATGTGCTTTTTCTTGTATCTGTTTAAACGTTCAATTATCATTAAAAGAAGTATTTGCAGATTCCATATTTTCCTCAAAAATCTCATTTTTCATTGTTTAAGAACTACTTTACTAGTCCTGCTATGTTTTTATTCTGTGTGTTGAAAAGCTGTTTGAATAAATTTCACTATTTTGCCTGCTGTTCATGAAGTTTATTATAAGTAAGTTATTTTCAAGATGCGATATATAGCTTTTACATGTATTCAGAGAGGGACAACAGCTTAAAATTCTCTGCCATTCTTAACATTTAGAACATAAAATAGACCGGAGTTCCTACTGCTGATGTCCCTTTAGTATTCCTTCCTCTTCCTTGTTGCTACACTTCTGACTGCTAGATTCTCCTGTGTCGGCTTGCTCCTGCTTCCCAACACTTTGCTTTTAAACCTTTTTCCCCTCACAGAAAAATCTGGCCACAAATGCGTTACAAAATGCTGTGAAGCCTGAGTCTACACCAGTGCTTAAGAAGTTCTTGCTGTCTTCACCCAAGTCTAGTCTCTGCCAATAACCTAATACAGGTATTGCTGTACCCTTGCTAGAGACTGGGTAATAGTTACACACAGCCTTCACTACCACTTCACTGTCAAATATCCACAGAACACTCTAACAACAATAGTTACCCAACACCAAAGCTACCCCATCATCTAATGAAACTTAGCAGTCATAAGCTTTTCTTGTTTATAAACAACCTCTACCTCACAACAAAGAAGTATTTCCTCCGCAACCATGACTCCTTTATTTCTGTTATTGTCTGTGCAGGCCTGAGTGGAGGTTTAATGTGTTCAGATAATAAAAGTTGCATACAACAACTCTAAAATCCTGCGTCATAAATTCTCTTAATTGCTTGAACCAGGCACAGAAAGTTAATGAAAACTTGCCTCTGCTTATTTGTGCCTACTTCCTTCCCATATGCAGATACCTTCTTGAGAACTGCAACACACCAAATCTTCACACTATCACTCGACCTATTTCAAATCGTTATTTTTTACCACAATTTAATATACATCTGAATGCCCCTTTTGTCTGACTTGTGCCCTTCTATTCCTCATCTGACAGTGCTTACCAGCTTCCATGAGCTCTGTTGCTCTTTAACAATGAACTCACCTTTTCTATCTCCTAAATACATTGCTGCATTTATACTTCCCCTTCTTCCCAATTCATAAAGTGCTGGTATCTCCCCCTGTGATGGGCAGTCCTACTAGTGGAGCACTATCAAGCTGTGACTACACCCAATCACTTTCTTCAGCGAGCCTCATGCCTTGAAATTTAAAAGCAACACTCTAGCTCAACTCATTAATCTGAAGGTGAAACACACACCACAATAGCGAAGAGAACCAGAGTTCATTGCAGGACCAATGCTTCACCCAAGACCAATCCTTCAGCCACATTTACTGGAGCACCATATCACGAGAAGACCAACTGGACCACAAAGCCGCTCAAGTAACACCAGGAAAAAAACATACCTGGCAACCTCCCAGATTAAAGTGGAAAGCTTTACTGCCTTCAGCAATTACTTCCAGCTAGTTTTTCTCTTATAGATGTTCATCATATAAACTTCTGGGAACATGGTAACTTCCTTGGTAAAAAGCACTGGCTTCCTGAACAGCTTTAAAATTTGCATTAAGAAAACTGTTACAATCCTGAATATGGACCATTTCCTAAAATGACACAAGCGGAACTTTTCGTATCGTGAGCTTTATTTATGCTCACCACCTGATTTTTAGCACCCGCGACTGAGCATCCATTCGTGAGCAGCAACAGCAAAACCGATCAGTCCAGTGCCACTCAGCTAGACGGAGGAAATTAAAAAGAAAATAGAACAAAACTGAAAACGTAACTCGTTCTGCCTTTCCCCGTGAAGCTTGCGCACCACGCCGCTTGGCACAGGTAATTAAAAGACTTGGAAGCGGCCGTGACCCTTACCACCCGCCTCCCCGAGGGGAGGCTGCCGCATCTCCAGAGGCCTCCTTCCCCAGCAGCGTTACTCCAACCTGAACCCCCGGAGGGCTCAACGCGCGCTCTCGGGCGGGACAAGCGGCACGGCGGCGGGGCGCGCCCCCGGCCGCTCCCCGCGCAGGCCGTGCCCGCGGGCGGCGATAGCGGC
>VWZG01006602.1:610334-657222 GCA_013396735.1 Grallaria varia
TTGTATGTGTATGTGTGTGCAAACTTTCCCCAAAATGGCGGAAATTGGGAGATGATTATATTTTAAATATCTCTCGCAGACAATCACACAAAGTGCAGGAGCGACGGAAAATACAAACTCTCCGCTGCGCGCTGGAGAGGCCTTCGCACACGGGGACCCACGGCACATTCAACCGGTATATCCCGGCAGCCGCCACCTCTCGCCGCTTCCGACCAAAAAACACGGGGCTTTTTCGCACCCCTCTCCGCTGCGCATTGCCCCCTCACAGCCCGCACTACTCCCGTCCTTCAGCCTGTGCGAACAAAGAGCCGGGGCTGCGGAGGGGGGGCTCGGGTGGCAGCGAGAGCCCCCTCCCTCTCTCCCTCCGCTCCGCTCGCTCCCCGCCCGGCGCTCACACGCACACGCACACCCGTGCCCACTCTGCCTCGCCCCCCTCCCGCCGCCCGGCCGCGGCACCCGCATCACATTGTTCCCAACAGCGCGGCGATGCCCCGTAAGTGTCATTAAATGGAGCCAACTGACAAGCTCATTGGTGGGGCAAGTCTGCAAAATGTCTCTCCCCTTCCCTTCCCCCTCCCTTCGGAACCCACTCCCCCCCTCCCAAAAAAAAACAAAAAGGCCCCCCCAAAAAAAAAAAAAAAGGCCCCCCCAAACACATTTCCACAGCTCCCTCCCCCGTATATATATATATGTACATACACATAAGTGCGTGCGTGCCCGTGTATGTATATAAATATATAGCGCATGTATATATATACATGTACTCCCTTTATGTGTTTGGGAAGAGAAAAAGAAATACCAGGCACCTCTCTCTTTCTTTTGTTCCTCTTTCACACTCGTACACTTATGATTTAGTGAGATCCCCGGTGCCCCGGCCGCTCCCCAGCCACTTGCGAGTCACTTGCCCACTTTCCCCGGCATTAACTTCCATCCTTTCTGCTCGAGGTGGTGGGGGAGCAGCCCCCCCTCCCTTTCCCCAGATACGTTTCGTAAGGGAGGGAGAGGAGGTGCGTCTCTCCCTTTATCTCTCGCGCTCTCTCTAACTTTCATCCTCACCTAGGGGGAAAATTAAAACCCGTCACCAGCCTTTGCCATCGCGGCTCCCTAAACGGCTTGCGGATCAGATCGGAACCCGCCGCTCCTTACCCCCCCAAATTCTCTCTTTCTCCGTCTCTCGAGTAGTCCTGACAAATATGGTCCAGGGCTGCGGGCACAGTGAGCATGCGCCCGCGGAGCCAGGGCTGGGGAAAGGGGAAACTGCCGCCGCCGCCGCCGCCGCGGCTCTTCTTCCTCCCTCCCTCGCTGCCGCTCGCCGCGGCCGCCCGCGCTCCGACACCGGCGCCCGGCGCCGGGCATCGCCCTCACCGAAAACGCGCCCGCCGACAAGGGGTCCGACGGAGGCGCATCCTCCCCCTGATTTACTGTCGACGCTGGAGGAATAATAAGGAGACTCGCGCAGCAGACGCGCGCTATTTTGGGCGCTTTCAAAAATAATGCCTTGCACTTTTTGGGGACGGGGGAGGTCCGGCCCTCGGGGGTCGCGTCAGGTGCCGCTGAGGTCGTGTGGTGGGCGCCGGGGGACCGGGCTGAGGCTGTCTGCGGCTCTTGGCCCCATCCTCTACGCAGAAGAGCCGTGGGGCAGAGGCAGGACAGTGGGCACCAGTAAGGAAAGTGCGGGTGCTGCGGGAGACGGGCTGCCCTGCGGCGCGGCCGGCCGGGGCACCCCCGGGGGCGGTGTGAGGCCGGGCAGCGCGGGGCCAGGCTGCCTCTGCGCTCCCGAAATACAGTGTGCGTTCGGTACCGGCACGGTCCCTGCCACGGGCCTCGTCTCCTTCACAACCTAGCCAGCTTACAAAATAAAAACTAGTTTCAAATGTGCCACCTGCCTGAATACTCCCCATCGGGGCCCTGCATTCCCAAAGAAAAATGCCATCTTCAGCATTTATTTTTCTGTCACTGGTTCAGAAAACAGTAAAAACTGAAGGTCCTTGTTATTTCATGGTGGACTTCTTCACCTGCAAGGAGCTCTGTTAGCAAAAGAACATTACACAAGATACACCTTTATGAAACCTAACTGCACTGGGGAGGAGGGAGGAGGGAGGACTGCAATCCAGTGTATACGAGATACTTTTAAAACTGTGTGTCTGTATATGTAGTTTGAGGCAAGTGTAAAACAACACAGAGCACAATCTCAATTGTACTAATCCTAAATATTTTTTCAGGCCATATAGTATCTTCCTAAAATCACTCTGCCCTAAAGGCAAAAACGGGGAAGGTGAAGTTTGAATTTTTAATAGTTTGGCATATTATCATACATGTCTTGAAATAACTCTAAAATGTTGATATATCATTTGTTAATCCCAGTAATGACCAATGACCAATGACCAAATATTGTCTTGATTTTATATATGCTCCCTTCTACAATTACACTGCCAGCTTTGGCCCAAATTACTGGAACAGAAATAATAATAAATATTAATAGATAACCAGGAATAAATATCAGTTAAATATCAATAGAAGCAAATACAAATGACAAGACTCAATATAACATTTTAGGTGTTACAGATATATACCGTATTACTGTATGATCCCCATGATGGGGACAACATTGCACTGGACACAGGATAGAGATGGGCCATCTCTGACAGGACTTCCTAGTCTCAGCTTCTGTTCAGTAGAGTATTTACTTAATAGTGTGTTAAAATATTTAAGAATCAAGCTTGACAACTCTGCTCCCTTAAACTATGCCCATGCTCAACCAATTTAGACAACTAGGCTTTTACCATATTGTCTTGACAGTTTCTATTTATTTCAATTATTTTTTTCACAGCAGTAAAATGGGGCTCATGCCTAAGTGTTTGCAGGATCGGTGCCTAAGCAAAATACATTATACTTATTTTATGAGGAGCTATGATGAAACTTCTCACACCCCTTCAGCTCAAATGGCATTGCATATAGGCTGCAGTTTTCATCAATAAACATATGTTCATTAGAAACTAATTACAGAAAACAGTATTAAACTAATTGTAATAATTAGTGATAACATCCATTTTAACTCTTCTAAGACACAGATGCAAAAAATAGTAAAGGATGAGAAAATTCTTACTTTACCCCAATGAACTCTTAGTCGAAGAAATTTGTGTTAGAAACAAAGAATAAACTGTAAGTGAAGTCATTCAGTGCTTTTTTGAAAATTACTTCCCCATGTTGTTGAAATGTTTTAAGTCGATAGTTGCCAAATAACTAGATTATTCTATTGTAACATTAAATTGGCTGGGGTCTGCAGGAGATACAGAATAATACAATTTGGTGATACTTAAAACTCTTTAAGATGCTCAACCTTTACTGATTATTCTCCAGACAATATTGATGTTTTGCGGGAGGGATGTAACATACCCTGTTACAAAAATACATTTCTAAGAATACAACTGATGGGTTATCTGCCATTATTTTATTTATGCTTGAAAAATATTGTCTCTTTCCTCTGAAAATCTTAAAGGGAAACATAGTCATAGGAGGGTAGCCCCTTACAGCAAATGATGACATAGGTGGAAAAGCTCCTTGAAGGATGTAGATTGAAAAAGTGTATATTGGTAACTGAAACCAAGGACTTGAAACAGCCCATAGCTGCTTTATTGGATTGGTAGTTTTAAATGGATAGCTCTTTGATTAAAATAAAAGGACCTGTGAAATTAATAAAGATACCTCTGTTCTCTGTCTTCTTCAATCTTTGTCCTAATCATATCAGCCCATGATGTTTAATAAACCTATTGTTTTGTCAATAAAAATTTATTGAGTAAAAATAGATTAAACATTATTTGAATACACTCTTTAAACATTAGTACTGTTGCCATTTTATTTAATACTAGACCTCCATCTGTATTCCAAAGGCAGAGAATTTTGAACACTTGTTTTCTATATGTAAGTATGGCATTTAATATGATTTTGGCAGTATGTTTAATGACAGATTTTGGAGTATCTAAATTTGGTCTCTCTCTGAGTATTCTTGTAACTCGCTGAATAGGTGTTTGTGCTGTAGCCAAATACTGATTATTTTTCTAAGAGCATGTGCATGAACATCCATATACGTTGCTTCCAAATTCCAAATCTTGAATACCACTTAAGGAGGTGAGAGCAAAGAAATATACATTATTCATTCAGTTTGCATATTGGGCTTAAACTGACATGTGATCTAATGGCTACTCAGCAAATATCTACATAAACTGAGAAAAAGAGAATCAGTATTTATGTTTTACCAAATTACCTGGCATTTTGGGGGTCTTGATTTCTGCAATACAGATGAACATGCCTTAAAGCTCGCCTAATTAATCAAAAATAGCCTACACTGGATATTTTATCGCTCCTCTAGCAAGCTGTGCAGCTCATTGTGTGACCCTTCTTACCAGTGACAGTCATCAGTCTACCATGTGATTCTTCCCCAACCTGGAGAACAGGAAGGAGGACTTGAGGGCAATCATTGANAAAACTCTGAGCCAAGAAAATGGAAGTGTGAAAGCTTTAGGAATGAGGAGAGATGTTGTATGTGCTCATCTAGCAATAATGCAAGCAAATTGCAGTCCATGGTGATTCCGGTTCTCCTCAACAGTGCTGTCTCCCTCTTAAGAGAAGGTGATGTCCACACTGATGTGAAGAAATAATTACTCACTTAGTATCGATAGAATTGACTCGTTTTGCCACTAATCCCAGAATAATTATCCAAGTTGATTCAGATGTGCCACTAAACTGGAGAACCAGTAATACCTCCTAGCTTTCAAATCTGTATGCCTGCCCTGGCCGCATCCCAGCTCCCTACCAGAGTGAGACTTGGGTGCACAACAGTCTTTTTTTCCTGGGAGGGAAACTTGAGCATGAATACTTGAAAGAAACTGCAGCCTTTTTCAGGCGGGGTTCAGCCAATATGTACCTGGATGCTGTCTAAGTGTAGCCTTGGAGAGCTTGTTTGTCCAAAACTAGGCATTTTGAGACGTTGTAAAAGCAAGAGTTTCAAAGATTTCATCACAGTTGCAAGACTACAATGATTTCCAGACATGGTCTTCATCTATCAAAAGCAGATAGGGAAGTTATGGGATTGTCAGTTCAGGACTGAATCCAGAGCAGTATTTCCTGTGAAAAGTTTGGGAAGCATTGGACCATTGTAATGAGTTGCAAAAGCAGAAAAAGTAATTTGTAAGAGTGGGTCAAGTCCAAATTAGAAATATTGGTGAGGACTAGAGCCAGGAGAAGGCTAAAGTTAGAAGCTTGGATATGTGGGTTGGACATTAGGGAAGGCCTTGGAGCACTGGCAAATCTTAAATCAGTTGAAGGAAGCAGGAGAGGGCACCCTTTTGAGTGGCAAAGAGGAGAGATACAAAAGGACAGCAGAGACTGCATGATCTGGAATGGATAATCGGCCAAAAGAAATAGGTGAGAATAAAGGTCCCGTGGAAGGGGAAATGTGCGGGGAGTAGTAAAAGAGAGATTTACCACAGAGGATGAAAAGTGGTGTGGAAAGGGGCAAACGGTATAAGGGAGCGAGGAAAGAAAGGGGGAAGAAGGGAGGAGCCTGTGTCAGGCAAAGCTGGATGCAGCACAAAATTTGGTCTTTAAAAATGGAGTTTACTAGATGAAGGGATAGTAATGAGCAATATCTTCATTATGAGTGGGGAAGAGCGCAATAGTGCCGTATTCCTGCGTACTCTTTTCTAAGGTGTGTGGGGGAGCCGTTATCAGTTCCCTTAGTAAAAGACTTTGACTCCAGCTGTGCTTAAGATTACAACAGCCTTGCAGCAGAGCATTACATTGGACAGCCTGTTCAGGCTGGATACTCCAGACATGTCATCCAAAAGCTAGCAGTCACTCTGAGAGTTAAGGCTGTATTTTTAATATGCACAAAGAAGGCAAGTTGATGAGGCAGTGCAGGAACAAACATCACTCTTGGGAACAGAAGCTGAATGAGAAACTGTTGCAGTGTGCACTCCTTAGGTGGAAAACAATTCTGTTGAAATAGGCAACAAAAGCAGAGGTTATTTTAATAATTGTTTGTAGAAATTCTAGATCTATAACTGCTGCTGAAAAATATCTGGAAGTGAATAAATAGCTCATCCTGTGGGTCTGCCTGAACAGCAAAGCCTGGCAGCTTAGGGAAAAGAGGAAGTCCCATCCAAGGTCCTTAAGACACAATGGCAGGGTGAGAACTTGCTCTAACTTGCTCTCTCTGGAGAGCAATAGAACAGTTTTTAGAGCAACGTGTGTCAGGCTTAGTGACTCACAACCACATGTGGACGTTCCTAGTAAATATAAATTGGTCCAGCAGTAGATAAAGAGGAAAGAATCTCAAATATTGCTTGTATTAAACATAAGAGCAGATGACTCAAAGTATGCATGCAGACTCTTCTTTATTTTCAATCCTTTTTATCTAACAGTGTGTTCCAACAAGTAAACAACTCCCTTTTCAAAAAAAAAGGTACTGATGATGTAAGACAGATTGCATACATCAGGCAATACATGCTTGATGTATGTGGGATAACGCACAGGTTCACACTGAACAAAAGCTATCTTTCCTTTTGCGCTGGCTAATGCAAAAATCTGATGCCAACAGTTAGAGGCAATAGAAGAAAACCAGAAAGAGAGCTAGACTGTAGGAAACATTGAACAAAGCCCTTTTGGACATTGATAAGATGTTTTCTTTACCTGAGAATTCAGAGTTAGGATAGTAGCAGAACAGGTACCCACTAGGCCTGCCAAATGTGACTGCAATTAAAGCAATGGACAAAGCATTTCCTGTTTGCTGTCAGGTCCAACATCCCTTGTAGAATAACATGACATACATCCTCTATAACATTTTTCCAGTGATGTTGTGTCATGTGGACAAGCAGCAGTAGCATTCCCCTCTTTGACAGGCAAGAGAGAATATTAATGGGGCCTGTTTCTGAGACTGACAACGAATGGATTATTCAGAATCTGAGAAATTTGTATTCCGTTGCCAATGATCCTGAGTCATCAGGCTTTGTGGAGTCAACTCATACGGTTCCTGGGCTGGAATAGCGGGCATTGTGCTATCAATATATCTGTATATGTAAATAGTAAATGTAATGTAAGTGTATGTGTTTATGTAAATGTAAATAGTGGTTTCAGTAAGTAAAAAGGTTTTGTACTGGACTTTTAAGCTATGTGCTAACTCCTCATGCTAGGAAATTAATCTGCCAAAATCTCATTTATTATCTAGAAATAATGATGAGTGTGAACTAATATTCTTAGTAGAATAATTATACACAACAGTAAGAGGTGGGAGTACCTGTTTGCTATAGAATTCAAGGTTCGACAAACACGTTTCAATGGAGAACTCGGTCTCCTGGCTACCACAACAAAGCAGGCAGGATATTCTTTTTGCTCTGAGTACAGAACTGTATACATTAGTACTCTGTGAAGGCTGATGCCTGTTTGTGGAAGAACCACCTCATGTTGGTTTACATTTGCAGTTTGCCACAACATGATTTGATTTCAATATCCACTGATAATAGAACTGATGCGTGCTCTTAAGCATTCAAGAGGAACTGAACTTCAAAAAGGATACTTTTGCTGAAACCAGCTCATTTTCAGATGTTCCAAGATAAGCTTCACATAACACTTTACATCAAGCCCTCCTAGCTTCTTACCCCCCAGGGAATTCTTTGCAAATCGAAATCCTCTGTGGCTTAAATTTTAGAAAGAAGATGATGTAGCATAGAAACATCAACCGTATAATCATTAATATTATTATAGTACTCTACTGGGAAGCATGTCTACCCTTTTCTACCTAACCTCCAAAGATTTAAACTGGAAAAATTAAGCTAAAACTGAAGGACTTTGAGATTTGCAGTGCACAAATGCTGCATTTGGGGGTGTTGGCAAGTTCCCAGGAAATGTTTAAAAGTTGTAAGCCTCCAAGAAAGCGCAGAAGAACTTTGAGATCATTGGCTAAAAACTGACAATGGATTTCTCTGGCTCCAAAGAGAAACTCTCTTCCCCTCTCACCATTCATTTGGGTAAGCATGGATATAACTGGCAATTTCATAAATATTTAGTCATCCTGAAAGCACCATGCATATTCTTCACTTTATTCACAAAAATAATCGCAGTGATGATGATGATATGTAAGTGTACTGCTAGTACACAAACCTCACTTAGGGGCTGTTCTCAGTGGGCAACTTATAGCATCTCCCTTACATACTGAATTTAGAGCTAAGGCTTCACAGAAAGTCAGTGGATGAATGTTCTTCAGAGTGGGAATCAAACATGCACCTTAAAATTTTATTGCTTTTCATAAACATACAGTGAATTCAGATATTCACCTTACATTACAGACTATGTGAATATCTGAATTGCAATTCTCATTTCAAATATTTTTGTCAAAAACTATCACCTACATGATGATGATCTCTTTCCATTCATAATATTTCTGACTTCATGTGTTTTGGATGAGGCAGTTCTGAGCATCAATCCAATGAAAAAGATATTACCTAAATATATCTTAATGAGCAAGAAGAGTATATACTCTCTCTCTCATATCTCTATTTATTTATTTATATTAAACTACTTAATCTTTTGGTAAGTTACAGGGTTGCTCTTCTCTATGGAATGTAAGTCAAGTTTCAGCTGGGAACAAATAATTGAGTTATATAAGCATACATAAAAATAGACTGACCCACATCTATAACAACAGGATCGTATTATAATAAAATGCTATTTCTTGTATAATTTACTGAAGGCAGGAAGCACCTCTATATACGGACTTCTACAAAGAAAGCCTATATTAGCTATGCATGGAACTCTGCAATATGTTGGTTTACAGTCATGTAAGCCCAAACATGAACAGTTTCTCTTCCTGGTGCAATGCTGTTCTGCAGGGAAGATGGACATCCAGTTTAGAGTATCAAGATTTGCATTAGTATTAGAAGACTGATATAAGATGACATGGTCTAAGAAGAAGCGGAAGCTGCATACAAAAATATTATGCAAAATTAAGTTTTTTTTTTTTATTTCTAGAGTAGGCCACAGTGCTCTACAGTTTTGTTTAGGTTACTACAACCCATCAGAATAGGGCTCTAGTGAGCACAGTTCTGCACACATCAGGGAATCTGCAGCTGCAGATTTAAATAGGGTAAGAAACATTATATAAACTTACTGCACATGCTGCTTCTCCTGCTGTAATAGCTAATATGTCAAGACATGCTTATAGAAACAGACACATGCATATGTGCATGGCAGACAAGGTAGATGCTCGGCTGGAATTCAAACCAATGTGTATTTACAACTGCTGTTGCCACCCCACTCTTGCACAGCTTGCAAATTCACAAGCTGACATGGTATATTCCACATATTTTAAGTTGTTGTTCTCTTCAAAGCTAAGAGATGGAAGTATAGGATGGTAATTGTGCATATTCAATACTTCGCCATACTCACAGACTAATTTTATCAAGGAATATATAATCCTAATCCAACAGACTATGTACAACAAGAACACCTTTCTTTAACTATAGCTGGCATTACTGGTGCTCAAAGCCAATTTACGAATTCTTAATGCTGAGTTAACTCAGAATTAGTTTTCTTCACAGTAAGAGCATGATATACTCCAAAGTCATAAATATTTCCATGCCAATTTCTGTTTTAAATTCTTAATTTTATTGTCTATAGCATTTATTTATTTATTATGTCACAAAAATTCTTTCACAATAGGGAAACTTTTCCTACTATTCTTTTGTAGCTACTCCCTAGTATTCTAATACATGACAAGTAAATGTTGGTAGAAGCTAAGCATTGAAAATCTCAGCATAAAATATTGCTGAACTAATGAGTGACTGAAAATAGGGAATTAGAATGAAAACCATTTCTAACCTTGTTGCGTTTGCCTCCCTGTAGCTCCAATGTAGAGTTCATAATATGGTGGCGGATGCTTCTGCAGCCTAGATCTGGTTGTTTAACCAATAACATATAAATCTAACCAACCAAGTACAGCACAGAGAGGGCAAAAACTGGGCTTTTTTTACACTGGTTAGCCTCTGAATTAACACAGATATAAAAGTACCCACTTGAGGCAAACTAAGGCTCCAGTTGCCACCTGAGAGAGAGGTTCATTTCAGTGTGCATTGACTCAAATGTATTTCAGCTGACTGTTAAGAGCCAACCCCAAGCATTCTTCATGATATAGAGCCCAGTATTCTTAAAACTAATCCAGATCACAAGGTCATCGTGCACTGGTTATTGAAGAACCATCCAAATCTTTTTTCCTGCTGCTTTTTCAGAGCAGACTGAATTAAAAAATAATTCTGCATCAGAAATTTGCCGTAGTTCAAGATCAGTAAGATATGTAGTAATTCAGTTTTTCAGAACTATCCAGCTAGCACATATGATCAGCTAGAACCAGAAATCATGCCATTAGTTCATGTACTTAATGGGTCAGATAGCAATGCTCACGTTTTACACTGAATGTAACACTATAGTCAAGAGGGCACTGATGCGTCAAACAATGTGACTGCCTTATTCTCTATGTATCTGTGTGAGATTCCAATAGTGTGGTCATTATAGGTGTTTTTGAAATTAAGCAAAATAAAAAATTAGAAGATAAAATGCACTTCTAAGCCTGCTCAGTGACTGGTCAGCCAAAAGCCCACAGAGGTCAATAGGATATTAATTCCCATTGGGAACAGGGCTCAGAAACCTTTATGTAATTTTGAAAATTTTGGTCAAGTCTAAAAATAATCGAGTATTTCTGGAGCCAAAAGCTCATGGGTTTAGTGGATCATGTGTTCATACATTGGAACTTCAGGATGTGAAAATATCCCTGACGTGAATCTAAAGAAAAATAAAAGTCATTGTGTTTTATATATGCTTGGCATTAGAAAAGACTGATCTTTGAGACCAAAGATAAGCTAATAGAATTAAAACAATTAAAGAAATTTACAATTGTCTTTATATGAAACCGTTGAGTATAGCCCTCTCTACAGACTGTAGTGAACAGCTCAGATTCATCTTATCTTATATAGATCCTTCTTAACAGACTCAATGGCTCTGTGAAACCTCAACTAACAACTTTCTAAAAGGAAGCATCTTAACAATTGACCTGTAAAGAAAGTAAGAATTCTGTTGACAGATTCACCTTACAGGCGTATATCATTCACTGAACTGATCTAAAATTTACCTACAATTATTCCCATACCTGGCAACTAGAAAACATAGGAAATCTAGTTAAAAACAAAGTTTTCAAACTGCAGAAGAGAGGAATTCAATTGCTCAAACCTGAATCGAAGTCTCAATAGGTGTTTGCAATTTTTGTGTGTAAGGATGGCCATTTAACAGCAGGGGTACTAAGTTGCAGATCATATAATAAAAATTTAATTTCCTTTCTTTAATCTCTTCTCAGCTTCGAAATGTTCGAGGGCTCCATGTCAACTGAAATGTTGCTTTGTTGGTCATCCCTAAAAGCTCACCCGGTGTGATGCAGTGTTATGCCAGCCCAGGCAACTTGCAGTGACTGCACAACTGTGCAGCCTGTGAGAGAGCAGCTGAGGTTCACCCAGGTCTGGAATGCACAGCTGGGAGATTTCCCCAGCTCCAGTAATAGCTCCCATCCCCACTCATCCACCCCTGTCACTCCAATCCAATGTAACTGAAGAGATCCTGTAGACTCAGATGGCAAATTTAAAATGTCTCTGTCATCCACGTATAAAAGTTTCTGTGGGCCACAAATAGCTTGTTGGGGATGGGTACATTCAAAGATTTCCCATTTTGACTTCTGAACCTGGCTTTTGACTGCAGTTCGTCTGCTAAGTAATTATTCCAAGCAAGCAGCATCATGAAGAAGAAACTAGTTTTTGATATTTTGATAAACCAATTGACAAGAATCACTGCTTCCTGACAAAACTAAACATCTCCCATAACCCTCTGGCTGTCCAAACATATGCTGCCTTGACTGTGAGGATATGAATCACCTGGTTTTTTACAAGCAAGAGGAAAGAGTAAAGTCTTAATATCCACAGATCCAAGGTGCAGGAAGTGTTGGTGCTCTTGGACTCAGCAGAGTATGAGCAGTGAGCTCTTCTTGGTGAGCCTCCAGCCACCTCTTCACTGCTGCCATAGGAAAAGACATCAGAAGAATCATGCAGAACATTTTTGTAGTAACATCCACTGGATGGGAATTCATTAGATTCTTTGAAAATTTGTACTATGTCATTCAGATATCTTGAATTAAAAAATTCTGAATCTTGACAAGTAGCTTAAAATCAGCAGTTCTGTTCTTCAAGGTGAGAAAGCATTTCACTTTTTCAATATGATAATTGCTCATTCCTATCTATAGAAGCTGAATTTAAAAAAGCCCTAAAGTTTGACCTGTCTGGAATAACTACTAAGGAACCTGGAGCTATGTGAGTGACAAGCAGACTAAATTAAAACAGATAGGAGTATGAACTTATTGTTATCCTGTGCAGGGCCAGGAGTTGGACTTGATGATCCTTGTGGGTCCCTTCCAACTCAGCATATTCTGTGATTCTGTGAGAATTATTACATACATAAGAATATGTAACAGTTTTCATATATTCCATATACACTGCAATTTTTAAAAAACTGTTGGAAAGGTGGGCCTTAGCCTTGAGTAATTCTATGAGGATTATTCCACTGGGGACAATTAATAGACAATGTTTGAAACTATAGTGTGATTGGATCTGATAGCACAGTCTGCCGTGAAGATGTACCAACATTTCTCACTTCCAGACACCTCTTGTAGTTACTTTGCCAAATGGGTTTTGACTGAAAAATTTCTTACCAGGTGCTTTTCTTTAGCATTATTTTCTTGTTTGTTTCTCCATTTACAGATAAAATACTGTAAGTGTTTGTGAGGACAGGGCTAGACAAAAAGTGTTATTATGTTGCCCAAGCTGAAAATGTTGTAGGTTTTCACATTAAAAGTTTTACTCCATCCAGTTATTGAAGTAAAAATATTAGATTTGACAGGAGTGGAGGGGGTTTATGTCAGGGAATTATTCATGCCTCTCTTCTTAAAATTCACCCACATATGAAAAATTCCATTATGCACGTGTTCGGAAAAGACTAGCTAGCTATTTAGGTGAAAACTCTGAAGAGTCTGTCTGCTGTGGACCTACTCAAGGCTACAGGGACTTAATTCTTCCTGTGATTACAGCCAACTTCCACAAAATATGTGCCTCTCAGGGACCTTTCTCTTGACAAGAGTGCAGAGGAGAAAACAAATTAATTTGAATGCAGTGTAGACAAAAGTGACATTTAGGAGTTAGTGATTATATACATGAACAAAGGGAAGGAATGTGATGAGTGAAACGGTGGGATCATTAATTGCCATGTGTATATACAGGAAACTGGGAGTGGGAGCTTGTTGGAAGATGAGGTTTAAAGGACGACAAACAACCAAGGGGGACAAAGGAAGAGAACTGAGGTTAGCTGAGCAAAGTGACCAGGACAAATATGTGAAAATAATTAGATGAAGATATCAAGGAAGGGGATCAAAAATTAGCACTAGCTATACCAGGGGTTAGATAGTGCAAGAGAAGTAACTGGTAGTTTGAGAGCTGCTCAGTGGTTCAGCTGAACTATTGTGGTAAGTAAGAAGACAGGAATGTAAAAGGCATGAAGAAGAGTATGAGTCAAAAAAACCCATTAAGCCAACATTTTAAAGGTGCAATGCAAGGTTAAATGCAAACTTTTAACACATAGGAAATGCTGGCATTGACCCTGCTTTTGAAACTCTAATTTGAACCCTTGGGCACAAGCATAATGATACTCTCTTATGGCATGATGATAGACTGTTTCTTCTACAGAAACCTAGAAATCTCCTCTAGGTTTCCACAAGGTTATATATTGGTGGTTACAAAGCTCCTGCTTCATTGAGTCTGGCAGTCAGGAAGTGTGAAAAGCATTAAGCAGTGGATTGCTAGAAGGAAAACCACCTGCATGGAGGTGCTGAAAATTAGGCTCCTTCTTTTCTTTTGACAGTTCTCATATGATATTAAACAAGTAATTTCCAGACAGTCACCAATTTCCCATTTTTAGAGAGCTACTCCGAGATCTGAGATCTATTTTGAAATAGGGTTGGCCAGTCATTGCTGAATTCTGATGGAATAATGCTTCAGACATAAGGAGTTGAAAAGTTGGGTCCTTGGCACATTGGACACTGAATATTACAGAATAGTTTTGGCTTTCCCATTCTATGGCAGCTAATGTTTCTCACCTCAAACTGTTCTTCAGGTCCAGATGTCACTCCAAACAGAAGAATATAACTATTTTTTTTGTTCCAAAATTGATTTTGAGTACTTCAATAAACAACTCTCTTAGTTATGCAAAACTGCATGGATTTGTTTGTTTCAACTTGAACATTTAGTTCGGTCCTACAGGGCTTTTGGCACTCTTGGTTAGCTTGTGATTCATCTCATGGAAGAGGTCAACTATGTTCTTGAATTAAATACATAAGGTGAAAAAAAATAATAGTTTTGGAATGAGAAAGCCACTGTAGCTTGCATTTACTGAATAATACCCCATGTAGTTAAGCTTTGTAACTAAAATAGAACCTCTACTTTTGGACAGAAACCAAACTACCATTTGGAGTTACAGTAGAATATCACGAGACAAATTAATTTCAATGGAACAATAGTCTGAAGCATTGTATTCATTTTATTTTCAAACTCAAGAAATACAGACTGTGATTCTTTCCTATCCAAGTAGAGTTCATTAAATGACAACTAATGTAGGAAGACATAGAGCCAAAAATGTGGGTAGAAAAGGAATATTTTTTTTTGTCGTAGTATGGGAGGATGAAACTCAGAGGAGTATATTATGTCTTTTAGTGACTCGGGTATCACGAATCCAGATGAGCGCCTAGCAGCAGAACAGTTTGCTGAGTAACTTCTCGAACTAGAGGACTGAAAGCAAAGGGAAACAATAAGCATGCCTGGTTCAGCTGAAATCAAACTCAGGGCATTCTTAGTCCTGGCGGGGTGTTTACAGCTCTGATTTTGTAATTAGAAAAAAACCCACATAAACCCTCCAAAACAAATCAAAAAGAAATTCAGACACAAATAACTGAATCAGAATTGCAGATAGCACAGAAGAATTTGAATTTAATACTCAGAGTATTAAATGATGGAAACTTCAGATAGAACCTGTCATTTGCTAAGTCTGTTTATTTTTTCTTTTTTTTTTTCACCATTGTGGACATACCCACTATGGCACCTTGCATTAACATGTCTCATATCACCTTCCCCTGACCCAAACACCCAAATATCTTTATAGTACAGAAAATATTATTCTCCCACATAACTGTAGACTGATGGCAGATGCTGTGGAAAGCTCAGGCATCCTAAATTCCATAGAGAAAGTTTAAGGGAGAATTGAGAAAACGCCTGAGCCCCTGTTCTGTTTCATAACACAACTGTTAGCATTAACAGGGACAATCCTTTCCTTTCTAAGGTCACTCAAAAAGAAGGAATGTTTTTTGCTATTTTAAATGTGTATGAGGATGTATGCCCACAGCCTCAAAAAAAATTTTCCTTATTCATAGGAAAAGTTAACAATCTGTTGCAGAAAAATTACTTCAACCTTCTAGGCTGTGAGAATGTTACTGCATTTGGATTGCAGATCTAAGATATAGCAGGAGCTTTCTCTAAGCTATTTTCTTCTAGCAAGACAATGTCTTGTACTGAAAACAAGTTTGTGAGATTATAATTTGAGACACTAAATAGTTTTTTAAACATTCATTAATTTTATTTAAAAGAGCCACTTCAAACCACAAAAGAGATGATTTAATGTAAGAACTGGATTCCCTTACCTTCTACATGAAAGGAAAGCCTGTGAAGGGGCTAAATTTTCAAGAGCAAGGAAAAACTCGTAACTGTATATTCAGAGCAGTGGTCCAGCATTTTGGATAAAAAAGCCTGAAAACACTGTTTTCAGCAGTGCAATAAGGTGACCTTGCAAGTTCCAGTACTTATGATCTTTAGTTTTCACAGCCTACGGCCAGAAGGAACCATTAGACCCTGTAGTTTTACCTCCTGTAGGATACAATTAGGTTTCAGCTGGATCTGTTACTGTATTACATTCAAAATTAATCTATTAAGTTAGATGAATAAGGTTCCAATGCCCAAAAGAGTAAGAGATTTGTTATCCACAGTCAGAAAACAGGACACAGAAGGTAACACTTGTGCCCAAGGCCATGGCAAGGGCTGACAGCCCAATAGGTGATGTGATCTCAGAAGATGAACCACACTTTACACAACAGAGGAAGAAAAAGTCCTCTCCAGTTCGTGGCAAGTCTAATGTGGTGGCTATTCCTTTCCACCTATGAAATGAGTGAAAATCTGCATATATAAGGAGGACACATTAAGCATAACAATAGAAGTAGAGCTCCACAGCACAGCCTTAAGGCATGAATTTGTTCTGCCTGAGGTCCCATATCTAGGTGTGGTCGATCTCTGGTACTTAACAGGAATATCAAAAGACTCGATATAAGTTGCTTATATGTTGCTAATTGTTCATGGGGCAGAAAAATGCCATGCTGATTCTTGCTGGGGAATAACTAATGGCCCTATGCATGAGATCCCATTGCAATGATTCCTTTACTGCACAGTTGAAATTTAACAAGTTTGCTGAGGGTGATGCCTACAATAACCCTGAGGCCTGTGGAGGGTGGCAATAAACATCACTTCACTGGACACAGACTTAGTAAAACCAGAGGGAACCGTACACCTATTCAGTCAGACCAGTGGACCTACTACACTTTTTCTCAGGAACTGGATTAAAGCAAATCCTTTTAGCCTGAACCTTGCTTGAGGTTCTGACATGTCCTAAACCCTGTGCATCTTTTTAAAAACTGTCAGTTTGCCACGGCAATAGAAATTAAATCAGAACCCAAATTTTATTTTTGATAGCATAGCAGTAGTAAACTAAACTAGTGTTAAAAAGAAATCCCAAGTCAGAACTGCCAGTCTATTTCCATAAGGAAATGACAGTACAACTTCTGATCCTTTGTCTTTGAGACCTGTTAAATCTCTAACAAGCTAATTCACAAAATAACAGGTGAAGACTCAGATTTCAAATAAAAACTAATCAAAGGTAGATACCAATGTCAGTTAATGGTACAGCAAGGACATAATATTTAGGCATATATTTATATATGTACATCTGAAATGTAAGAAAGTTAAATAAAGCAAACAAGATAGCTTTTGACTAACTCCTGCTTTTAAAAGGAATCTCTGTCAGTTGATGTCAGACCAATGAACAATAAAGAAGCATACTAACAGATAGAAGGCCTGTGCCAATTGTTTTACCACAAAATATTTTCTTGCATTATGATAGCAGCAGTGACGTGGTACTGGTGTGAAATGGATAAAAACAAGATCTTGAGTATGTTTTTGTATTTAATGAGTTTTTAGAAGTGACCACAAATAGCACTTGTGAATGGAAATGTGCGGCATCTACTTAGAAAAGCCACCCACTATTGCAATATTGTGAGGGAAAAGGAAAGGATAACATCATAAGAGGTCCTCCCCCTAGCTGAGGCTCTGTGTGAACTGATGGATGCGAAATTCTCTAAATCAGAGATTTGTGCCACATGAAGGATTGGGCACTGTAAAATGTGAGCATTCACACAGGTTCTGTACCACCGGGCATGTATAAAAGGGATTTTGATTTTCAAGTCTCTTTTGTCTCTGTCGGTATGTGCCACTCTCTATCTCTTGAGTCCCATGGAACATACCTGGTACCTAAAACTGAATGATGGGCCTGAACTCTTGCATTTTCCTGTGTGATGTGAAGTTAAAAGGCTTAGTACATCAGACTTGATTTAAACAAGCAAACAGAAACAAATACGATATTTACTTACTTGTAGGCGCTTTCAGTACCTAAGGTTAAAGAGTCATCTGTTTCTCTGGTGCAATTCCACTGGTTCCAAGGGATTCCACTGGAATCAGGGCAGGATAAATTTGATGCAATACGTTCACCTGGTCACCTAGCACACAGCAGAGATGTTCCCTTTGTGTGGAAGGCTGCACACAATCAGTTTGCCATCTAGTGGCAACTATTTTGAACACAGATAACAATTTAAACCAGTATGTGATAATTTTAAATAGCGGGATGTGTTAAATCAGCTGAGGTGTATGAAAACACACACTGTCAGGAAAAAACTATTTTGAAGCCTCAAAGGATAACTGCATATATACCCAGCATTGTACATTCAGACAGAAAAAAATGTCCTGACTTAAGCTAACAAAAACATTTCCAGCTAATACTTTCTGTACAGCATAACTGGATATATATCAACAGCAGCATTTTAAATAAAAGAAGATATAACAACATACTGATGATTAAACACCTTCTAATTCACCCATCTCCTGCTCCTGTCAGTTTCTTTCTGGGATTAAAAGAAATGCCATTACTGAAAAATTTTAAATAGCCAAACTGTGGCCCTACCTGAGTATTCTCAGTGACTGAAACTGCAGCTGTTCATGTGGGAAAAGGAATGACATGGTTAAGTCAGATTGTTTGTATTAAGGTTATGAGTTACTAATAGAAAGACTAGTCACAGCTAGAGATCACACACCATACCTCCCAACCCAAATCAGCTACCAGAGTCTGTTCAGGAAATGCAAAAAATATGTACTTTTTGGTGGTGGGTGGCCTGGTAGTACTTATGCACTTATTTGCGTGGGTTTATTTTCCCTACTTTTATGGTTAATTTGGCTGTTCTTAAAAGCAACTGGACATTTATCTGTTTGTGGTACTTAAATGATCTTTGTTACTATTCCTTGCTTGACTATTATTACCATATGTATCATGACACAGGAAATGTACGTGACATAGAAAAATGCTATCATCTCTTTCTAATTGCTTCAAAACTCAAAGTGGCAAAGACTTCTGCCCTTCCTTCTGCACAAGGATTTCCATAAATTTCATAAGAACCTTAAAACCCCATTAAAACCAGAGTCAGAACACAATGTCCCTACACCTGATTTTAAAATAGTAATAATATATGACTCCTGTATGCCTAAATTCTACTGGGAGACAATTCCATAATGATGGAGAGAAAATACTTGAGAGGCAACTGATGTCAGCCTGTTTATAACAAATGCCAATAGCTAGCAGTAGCTAACATCGGTGAATTACAAGGACCAGAGAGTGACAAAAGGTCAGCTATGAACACAGGTCCTCCAGTTTTAGAATATCCTGAATTGGCAAGGGAATCCCTCAAACAATGGAAACCTGAGCAATGTGATGTGAAAAACTGGATTTAGAGAAGATTTTGGGCTGCTAAAATTCATATGAGGATGTCATTTGCTATTTTTCTGCAGAAAACCATTTAATAATGAATTATATTAAACTGAAGCAGACCTAAAGAGCTGTTGAAATGCATTTTGGAGATGTCATAAATACAATTTTGTTTGTTTTCTGACAAATATCAGCTGGATCTAATGTCAGAGGAGCAGTAAGATTGAGTAAAAATTCTTTAGATGACAAAATTTATCAGGTTTCAGAGCTTTATGATATGTCTGCTTACACTGTCAAAAATATAAATATACACAGACTTTCCACTGAGTTACTGAATGCATCTGTACTCACCTTCCTATTCAGTGATCACAGACAATTGCTCAATTTATTGAAAATATACTTTAACCCCATTTGCCAACCTAGTTGTGATAAAGTGACTTGAATTCTGTTCTGGGCCATGAATCATGGTCACAAGAGTTAATTAAAGTTCTAATGGCAGGGTCAACAAGGTCAAGTGAATGAGTTTGTCTATATGTAATTAGAGCAGAACAGAAGATAATGAAGCTCAACAGGTGTAACTGAGAGCAGAAGCTGTCTGTTGTAATGAAGTGCTTGACTTAAAGATTCAAAATTGCTTTTGAGTAAAAAGTTGGAGAAAATATCTTTTTACTTGTAAATGGAAGAAATTTTTCTCTAGAAATGAGAGGTCTGAAAACAGACAATGTCCCAGTGCCATCTTCTCATTTTCAAGCCTGCCGAACTCAAGCATGTGAATAGCACAACTGTTTCAACAGCACACATTTTTATTTTCTAGGCAAATGCAGTGTATCTATGACTGCAGAAAAATCAAGATAAATGAGAAAATTTTGCAGGTGCAAATGTACCCTGGATGTGGTTTATTCCACATCAGATAAGTTTTGGAATTCCTGTATTTTCTCATATTAGAAGGATGAGTTCAAACTAAAGATGGCAAATTACCAAAATCATGAATTTATGGCACTTTTCAATCTAATAAGAAAATACATAATTTATTCTGGTTCCTCTGTATAGACATTTCTTGCTCACAAGCTTGCTCTTTCTAAAATAATCACTTTCCTCAAGTACAGATAAACAAAAAAAGCATACTCCATGAACAGGACAAAATGCATGCAGAATAATTTACTGCATAATCCTAAGAACCCAATGAAAAAGCACTGAGGCAGGTTTATTTAAACTCCCTCTTCGGAGAGCAAAGGGAAATGTGTGAACATGTAAGTGTCCCAATAGTCCTTCCCCAGCTGTATATTAACACATTTATGATAGCTATTGGCAGTGCAAATTTCTTTCTGCTGCCTTGCTCACGCTGGAATCAGCCTTTCAATCAGAAGGTACACTTCTGCAAATGAAAAAGGAGTTTGGTTTCCACGCCCAATCAATCCTGGTATCTCTCCTTAGAGCGCCAGAAGGAGATGGTTAATTAGTGCCATGGATTACTTGTGCTGGGGACACCTGCCTGCAATGAACAAAAATTAGACCGTTAGGTCATTTTGTAGAGGCCATACAGTTACGTATACCCCAGTAAATTAAAACAGTGACTGGGAACATTCCTGGGATTGCACATTGAATTAAATGGTGTAAGGAAAAGTTCTTGCCTGTGCTGGCTTGCTCCGCCAGAGAGGATGGCCCTGGCCTTGGTCATGCTTCTCAGGCAACTTGTGGGCAACCACTCTGTCTGGTGGTGTGAGGACACACCAGTAGTGCCATACCACATAGCCAGGAGCATCCAAGGCACTTGTATGTTAGCAGTGCACACATAGTATATGGTTGCTTGATAAAGCTTTCACATAACATATAACATTTTTGGCTGAATAAATTATAAAATAGATAATCCCATAAATTGTTCAACCATTTCAAAATCACCTGTCATATCATGTCAGCTAGATAATGGCTTTTTCAAATGGTGGAAAACCAAGTTTGGCAGTTGTTAGATTATGTGGTGACAGCCTTTCTGCACACCCAGGAGAGAGAGCAGTGAGAGACAACAAAGTAGGGAGAGTCCAGATAGTACCATGATGGGCTCCTCCAAGGCACATCAAGGAAAACCACTGATCCATGTCTGCAAGCCTAGAAGAACAGTGACATACAATGGCAGGCAAGAACGCAAATTACAGCCTCCTGAGGAGCAAACACCTTCCAGGTTTTTGTTAGGAGAGCCTCAGCTCCTTTGCTCTTCTGTGATGGATGAGCATCAAGATGAGTCAGTAGGAGCTTCTTCTCTTTCAGGCAGAGGGGATGGGACACAGCATGGGAATGCAGCTAAAGACCATTTTTTGGGATTGCCCAGTATTTATTATGAGATGTTTAGGAACAGAGCCAATGGCTGGAAAAGGAGGGATTTAGGTGACTGGTGAAGGAATAAGCGTGGGAAAATGTGTTTGTGTGTGAGAGTCTGGGACTCTCCAATCTGTGAGAACTGGAGTGGGGCTGCAGCCTCAGGGGCTAATATGTCCTGGTCTCAGCAACTGGACAGATCAGGATCCAGAGGCCTGAGGGTTGACCCATCTACTGGAGCTGGGTCAAAACTACCTTGTACATGTGTATAAACATATCTTCTCACTAATGAGCCTTCAACCTTTATCAGCCAACGAGGGGCGCAGAATGAGACCATTGGTGCTGTCTGTGTTTGTGTAAGTGGTCTGTGTGCCTGTCTGTGATCTGTGTGGCATACATCTATATATGTATATATATATGCATATATGTGACGTGTATGCACATATATGCATGCTATGTGCTTACTGGGAATATATTTCAGCCTTGTTACTGATTGGTCCTGGGGGCATGGAGCTGCAGCAGCCTTTCCTATCTCCACCTGTTTGATCAAGCATGATATATTTTCCTCTAACTGTAGCAGAAATTTTACAGCCCACTCCTCAGTTTCTGTGGGCCTAGTCCTAAACAGATTTTTCAGTCCTTCACTGTACTCACCAAAAATTCTCACTAACACTAGTGGAAATGCCAGAATATCTTCAAAATGCCGACTTGTGGTAATCAGCACATTAAGCTTCTAAGCAGAAAGGCCAAATATTGATTTTTTTTAAAATACAGACAATTAAACTTGCTTCTTAGACATACAGTGGGGCCAGGGTGGAAAGTTTACATTGCTGCAATTGTGTTATAGCTTCTCTCTGGATAAACAGAAGACTTCATTTTCAGTTCTATCAATCCCACACCATTCACAAACAATAAAATTAATTTCTAGTTTGAATAAATAAAGCCTACTAAATTGGTTTCTTTGCCAGTACTTTCAAGCTTTGTATTGAACTTGTTCACAAAGCCAACAGTGTCAGTTAACAAAACAAAAGATGTTGTTTACTATTTTTGCTATTAATTAAGCCAGCTCCTTAGATACAAGTAGCTCATTGGGGTTAATTATCTCTAAAAAGAATTCAATTTATTTGCAGTTTGCTAATAAGAAAGAATTATACCAATTTTTGAGTTGAATTCCTTTTGCTAATAAGAAAGAATTATACCAATTTTTGAGTTGAATTCCTTTAGTGCTATGCACATTTTTAGAGTTTGTGAGTGTTTTTTACACAGAAATTCAAGAAGACAACTTTGCAGGAGCTGTAAGTCCCTAACGTCCACCTCTTTATTAATCAATTATATTGAAAATTCTTTTACTGCATATTACCAGGAGTAAGGACATTGTTAAAAGCAATTCAACAAAATTTGGAACTAATAATAGACTGATACATTCAAAGCGCATTCCTGCTTCCACCTAATTCTCAGACTTTCCATCCCTACAAAATTTATCCATCTAGAGGTCAAAGAAGGAAAGAACCTAATCACTTTAATCCTCACGGAGGTAGAGACTAGATCTCACACGATTCTGGCGCCTCCCATGTGGGAGCCAAGCTGTCATATTCAGGCTGTATAATGCATATGCGACCAATGCCAAAATGTACAGGCTGTCTTTCACAGGATACAATTAAGCTATATTTGCTGAAGTTGTGACACATTCTAAGTCAAGAACTGTTAGTTCCCTTCAGTGCACTGACAGATTCTTCCAATCACAGCGGTATAAGAACAAAACCAGTGGCCACCATTTATTTTTCCAAGCTTTTCTACCCTTGTACACAAAGTAAATGTGGTTCCTCCCTATCAGCAGATGGAGACAGAGTACACATATTTTGATGTCATCATCCAGTTAATTAAAAATTTCTCACCACACAACCCAGCCAGCATCCATTTGGTTGATCTTTGTATCTTTTTTAAAGATTTCAGGATAATGAATCTAAGCTTGGGTTTTAGAAGTTTCTCTGATTTTAAAACTTTTTTTCAGGTTTTGGAATTACCTAAGAAATGTGATTCTGGGTCTAGTTCTAATTTTTAAGGCACAGAGATCTAGTGCAAGCAATCAGCAGAACAGCATCACAAACTGTATGTTCTCTTCCATGAGAGATATTCTTGTAATATTGCTGCATGATATAGTTCTTCAAATTGATGTTAATTACTTTTACAGTGCTGTTTGACAGCATCATAAATTGTGGGTGCAAAAATGATAACATTCTAAAAAAACCCAAAATCCAAAACCAAACCCTAAGTAATAAGCTTAGGCAGTAAACTTAGCTGTGAGCTTTACAAAATTTTCCTCACAGTTCATTACTACATTTGACTTTCTGTTTTGGCCCAGGTAGCAGACAGGAACTAGGTACTGCCTTGGTACATTACATGCCATTATTGTATTCTTAAAAAGAGTTACTACCCTATAGAAGTTTCATAAATTTTTACTTTCAAAAGGTGTTCTCCAATCTGCAATTTTCTGTAATTATGGTTTTTTTAAATGTCTTCTACATCTTGTCCATTACATATCTTACGAAGAAAGTACATGTCTACAACCAAAGTCAAATAACAGTTTTTAGTAACTGTTCTCAAACATGAAAGGGTCAGGTATTGATATCCTACCAAAGTAACTGTTTCCTGTGTGTTTCTGTAAAGCAAACTAGCACAAACTCTAGAGATTCAAAAGTAATGAACTGCTACTTTTCCTATCAGCCCTAATAAAATTGTATAGTGTAACGTTTCAAAAAAGAGTGTCTATGTAAAAGTAGGGCTCATTGAAACCAAATTACATAATTTATTTTAACTTCTATTAAAATTTGTCTTCTGTCTCCCTCTGCTGAATAGGAATTGTCATTTTTCCTATAGCTGACACAGTAAATTTTAAGAAGATAAAAAGTACAAAAAGTGATTATTCCATTATCTCAACGTGTTGCTAACAACAACACAATATCTTTATGATTATCATTCACTACTGAGTGATTTAGTCAGTGTTTTGCATCACACAGTTTCTGCCACTTCCAAGTTTGATTTGCTCCTATTCACTGGGTTACCACAATTCAGGTGTTTCCAATCTCAAAGCAAGGATGCAAGAGAAATATTATCCATTCTCTCAGAGTATTTGAGGTTTTCAACCATACTATAGGAATGGAAGGAACCTCTTAGTCTCCCCAACAAATCCGTGTCTACAGTTCCATTACATTTCAGTCAGACTTGGTGACTTTGTTTCTATCATCAGTCTGGTTAAATTGACTCTTTGTTCAGAAGTAAGTCAGTGAATGTAGAGTCTTGTTAAGTTTAATAATGATCTTAGATTAATACAATCCATTACTTTTTCAATTATCTCACTACTTATAGCTACTGCAAAACTTTCTGCTGATTAATTTTCGGTCATGGCTGTTTTCAACCAATACTTTGGGTTAGATAGTACACTCTTTGAATGAACCCTTTTTGCTCCTTTTCAAATATTTTTAAATAATTCAAGCAAATATTTCTTCATTAATTTGCTATTTGTGACTATTACAACCTTTAAGGCAAATTAATTTA
The DNA here is from genome assembly GCA_013396735.1 of Grallaria varia. Lineage (NCBI taxonomy): Eukaryota > Metazoa > Chordata > Aves > Passeriformes > Formicariidae > Grallaria > Grallaria varia. The sequence goes on from VWZG01006602.1 coordinate 635,460, forward strand.
CAGGGTTTTATTTTGTTTCATTCTGTTTCTTTGTAATCACTTCAGCTCTCAAAATAGGACTTAACTGTTGTACAGATTTTCATGCTAGTATTTTCGCATGGGAAGGAATTTCATACAATACTACTAGTAATTTTCCTGACAGTATTCACAATCTGGAGCTATCAAATCTAAGAGTGAAAGCTCTTGTTTGCTGAGCACAGACTGCATTTTAGAGCAGATAACATTTATTTTGTATGACTAAAAAGGCATAAAAAACCCTAATGAAACTTGCACATATTATGTTAGCGTCAGCAGAAAAAAAGTTCTTTCTTGGTTCAGTTTCAGAAGTGTCTCCTTTTTCCAAATAACACAGCATACTGAATCATAATGTGCCTGTAAAAAGTCAAATTTGAATCCATTAAGGAACTGCTCAGTAGAAGCTGGATGTGCTCTAAAGCACACTAAATTTCCTTCTACTGAAGGAACAAAATACCGTTCAGGAAAAGAAGAGTCATAAGTCTGGCATTTCTTAATCGAATTATACCTAATTTAATGTGAATTATACTTGAGGTAATAAAGTGACAGTCAGAAGAAAAATGTTAGCAAAGAACATTGTGAAGAATGTACCACTCCACATCTATAGTCAATAGAATTAATGCTAGAAAATGTAAAGCTAATTAAAAGTAAGAAGGTATAATAACCCTAAGGAGCTGTGATCACATGAACATTGAAAAAAAGCAATTAAAATTTAGAAAATAATAATAATGTGTCTAAATAACCAAGTTATATTATAGATATTCTTTGGCTGACTATAGCTACAAAAGTACAAGCATTAAATGAGCTAGTAGGATTTTCTCTTTGCTCTTCAGCAGCTTATAGTTAGCTCACAGATGTCTTCTGTCTCAGTTCAGTTTAATCCAATCAACTCACCTCACTGCTCTATATTTACCTATAAGAATGTTTTTTGGGGTGAAAACCAGCTGCTTCTTCCTGCTGATGTTGGCATACAGAATATAGCAACAGCACTTCCTTTCACTCATCATGTGTCCATGGCTCTCAAGGTCAAAACTGCTGAAACCAAGGTAAAGGGAATTGAGTTTATTTAGTGTTGTGTATCACCAGATAGTATTTAGAGAATTAGTAAACTACTGTAGGGCTTGAATGCGCTATTGTTTTCATTTTTGCAATGAAATTAAAAGGATACTTTATAATATAGTACTGCAAACTATATTTTATAAAAAGGATTTCAAAATATATGATATTGTTCCATTTATGCGATATAATTCTGGAAGTGTCTAATAAAATTCTACATTTGATGTCACCAGTGATTTCCTAAGATACTTCTTTTAAGTTGTTTTGACATATAATAAGTAATACTGTAGTTTTCAACTTGGGGTTTTTTGCTTTGGAATACCAGAAGATCTAGAAAGAGAAAAACAGTTTGAAAATAGAAAGTATTCTGAGATTTTAAAAATGTATGTTTAAATTTCTGTGGTGAGGTCAAATAAAAAAAAAAAAAAAGTAGAATGTGATACAACTGGAAAATTTTCAGTGTTTTCATTTTCATGTCACTTTCATTTCCCTAGCTTATTCAACTGAGTGAAGCATACTATTCCTTATACCTCACTACCTCCCTAAGACAGGGACTAAGAATATTCTGGGTACAAAGAGAAAACTTCTGTGCCTTTGACGCCAATGAAAATTTGTCACTGACTTCAAGGCTAGGAATTCACCTACCGTAATTAGAGGTCAACAGGTCATGGGCTCACAGCCATCCTTCAGCTCTGTGATTTTTCCCTTCAGTCCTGTCTCCTCACTTTTATTACAGTATGAATCTGCATCTGGAGAAGATAAGGCTTCACAGAGGCAGTTGCAAGAGGAGTGGCAGTGGATAAAGGAGAATTACAGGAAAAGCGCAACTGCTCAGAGCAGTGGAATGAAAATAATTCCCACCAAATATGTGCCAAATACTAAACTTCCAATGCCTAAAGTTACTTTCAGGAAGTAAGAGGTAGCATAGCTGCCAAACTTGCAACTGTGACACTGCAGTCAGTTAACATTACCGCAGTGATGGTGCACTCTATGGAAAGGAAGGTATCAAATGGGTTATTTGGACAATTTTCCTTTAGAATAAGACTACAGACAGTGAAAAAGAGTTGTACTTAGCCCTCAGACCAGCCTGGCTGAAGAGTAATTGTTCTCAGTTTTTGCTTGGCTTTGCTTTGATACAATGAAAAAATAAAAGAATAAGTCCGTCCTGGGCATTTTCTTATTGACAAATATCTGTTTGTACAGGCATGATGGCTTTCCCTCCTATTGCATTAGAAAATAAAGCTCTTTACTCTCTCTTCTTGTGGGACATACATGCACTACTCAATATTTAGCACTTTACAACATTTTGTAATATATAAATAATTAGTTTGCTAAATTCACAGTATCTCCACTTCTGTCAATGTTGGGTATTTCTGTAACTTCATTATCTACCACATAACCATTCAAAGAGCTGTGGCCAGAAGTGAGCATTAGAGTTGGAGTTTCATCCACAGAGGCATCTGCTTTTGCTTTGTAGGATCTCTTATTTCCAAAGGCAGTTTGTTCCACTAGCTAATTGCCTTTACAGTTCAAAATGTCCTTCATGCATCTTTTGAATTTGTCTAGCTAGAACTTGTAGCTGTTTACTTCTTGTGGCTTTTCTGATAGATTAAAGAGCCCTTAAGTACCTGGTATTTTCTGCCTGTGAATGTACTTATCCATCATAATCAAATCATCCCTCAGAGCTAAACAGATTGACCTCTTTAGGGCTGTAGTCCTAATGAAGAAAAACCCCAAACATTTCTAGCCATCAGCTCCCTTTTGTGTCGCTTTTTAGCGTCTTAATTTCTTAAATTACTTTAAAAAATTGCTGGCAGAAAAAAACCCCAACAAAACCACCTTAAACACCAAAGCCTTAAGGGATTTTTTTGTGTCCCAATATTGCAAGAGAAACTCATAAATATAAGCTAGTATGAGCTAATGCTCATCTGCAACCCTTCTCAGACTCACTGACTCCTTGAATAAGGGCTCCATTTACCAGCGTAGAACAAACTAAATCAAAATGGAAATTTCACTTTAGAGCTGGCTTATGTTTTATATTTTTCACTGCAATCTCACCTGGCAACAGAGTTTTATTTAAAAATGAAGACTTAAAAATATTCTGTAGCTCTAATTTATTTTTTTCCTTTAAATTTATTAATTTTGAATAATTTATCAAGAACATCATCCAACTTTATCCTCAAAATCTATGCCAATGATAAGGGCACTCACTAACCAGTTTTGATAAAAAGTCTTGAATAAAAGTAAATAAATAAAAAGAGTGAGCCTCTTTCACGTGTGGCAAAGTGGAAATTGTTTTTGAAATTTCACAGTATCTTACATATTTGCTTTTTTGTTTAATTTCTTTAGTCTTAGTTGTTCTCCAAATACTTCTTCTTTCTTTTACTATGAATATGCAATTATCATTTCCTCTACTTCAGTCCCTGTAACTAATCAACAGATGTGATTCCTTTTACCTTTCTTCAGAACTGTGTCCTATTCTCTTTTAGTTGTTCCCTATTTCTTTCTAAAAGTCATTTCTATTGTAAATGTATTGTCACCATTCAAAGAGCTAAATACTGGCTTCTTTTGCATTGACGTAATGATTAACTATGTGCAGTCCACAGTTTCTGCTTGCCATTTTGATACACTGAAAAATTGCATTGAGTCCCCAATATTTTATTGTTTTATTTATGCATTGCCACTTTTCATAGATTTACTTCTGAATGAATACCTGCATTTGGAACATTTCATTGTCTTAGTCTTCATTTTTCCATTTTAAATTTATTTTTGATCAACATAGACAAGAAGTCCTGTAAAATATCAAAACTTCCAAATTCTCCTGCTGTCAGCTCAATTCCATTGATCTCAGGGGAAATTCATCATGGGATTTTCCAGAGCACACTAAAATGTGTGCAGGCTTAGGGGCCATATTTATACATCCGAGTGTATTAACTTAATAATGGAATCACTAATAAAGTTCCCTTTAGATTATTATCACATAATGTTTCATAGTTTGGAGATCTATGGAGGTCTTACCAGATGGGTCAGGTAAACAAACATTTCTAGTTTCAAATATTTGATAGCCAAATTGGAGAAAGGGCAATAAGTCTTAACTCATTATGTATGTTGTACCTGGGCTAAGAATTTATACACTGCTCTACTTCGAAAACAAAAACTGGAATGCTTCAATATAAAAAAGCAAAATGTAGGCACCCATCCTTCCATCATGATGTAGCACAATATTGAAGATAGACAATATGAAATTGGTAGCAATTCTGTCCACAGACACTGTCTTTCTCATGTATTTTTTTCAGAAGAAAGTAGAGTAGAAGATGCTGGATGGAGAGGATAGGCAGAGAAGAAAATGACAGTAGAGAAAGTGTGTAATAACTGTCAAAAAATGTCCTTCTCATTTTCTGAATACATATAAATTCATTATATAACAACACATGATAAAAAAGCGCCATAAATTATAACCACATATTGGGAGCTGAAATGTACCAAAGAGCACTTAGCACCTTTATGTAATCAGCAGCAGCAAAAATTCTGCCTAAACATTTAATTTTACAATTTTTTTTCACATTATGATTGATAAAAATGGAGAATTATTTTCTGACAATACCTGATGTAAACATGGCATTAGGTTTCACTGTCTTATGTCCTTTTGCAGGTTGTTCTGGTGAACCTGTTGATATGCATAGTAGTTTTCTACACTGTGTACTATGTGGTCCTATCTGTGTGCTTCGCAGTGTTCAAGTAAGATTTCCTTGTCTTTAGTCTAATATGCTGGCATACTGCAACTGGATGTCATGGGTAGAGATATGCCTGTTTAAAGGAAGCATCCGGACTGGAAGCATCCAGTCCCAGCTTTCTGTGAACATGTTTTTCAAATTCAGTTACCTTGTACCTAAATCTACTTTCAAATGCACAGACTGGCAAATGGAGACTCAAAACTAATATAAAATGTTGGTTCTAATATACTTGCTTGCAGTTGCACCATGTAAATTAATGAACGTAAGAGGAAAGGTGACATGAAAAAAGGAAAAGAAAGATTTTATAGTCAATAAAAAAGACAAATTACATTCCCTTAGGAAGTTATTGATTAGTATGTATAGCCAAAAGTCATAAATAAAAGTGGGCAAGGGCAAAATCACAATTCAGAATGGAACTTGGAGAGCTTGCAGAAACCCAGAGTATTCAGTCTGTAATCCTATTTAAAAACACACAAAATGTGTTATATAGTCACGAAGGCATTACTGAAATCTCTGGTTGAATTTATTCATTCTGTTTCCACAGGATTAAAATGTTGGATGGTTTGGCACCTTTTGATTTTAAGACAAATCCCTCATGGATTAACCCATATTATTTAGGTAACTGAAGTTTGTTTGTCTTTTTTATCTCTCAGTCAAGCATATATATTGTATCTGGATGTAAACTTGTCTTCCAGTGGACAGTATTTTAAAATTGTTTTAGTAATACAAATGATTTCTGTATTTTAGCTACATTGCAATTACATGTTTATGCATCTTGCCACCACTTCTATTTTCTGTACTGCTACTTAATATACAAGTGATTTTTAGGCTTTTTGAGTTCTTCTGATCTCACATCATCTGAAGGAAACATTCTGCTTTGCCAGGATGTTTCATTTTCATTGCAGAACAATTACCTATTCTCCATCAAGTTTCTTCACGAAATTGTTTAACTTATTTTTCACACTGCAGCAAATTTCTTAGGAATCATTGGACCCAGATCTGAGAAACAGGTCACGTTCAACTAATGGAAATTTTTCTTTGGTAATGTTTGAATACAGTAGGCATTCAAATATCAGGATTTGATTGTAGCTCAATCCCTTAACATATCTTTATATATACTAATAAAAATTTCTGCAATTCATCTGAAGCTCTCAAAATGTATTATTTTTCCTAAAATATCATTCCTAAAAAATTACATGCATACATAAAATTTTACCAGATTTGAATCTATTTAATGAAGGCAAACCTCATCATCTATCAGTAAAGTGGGTGAAGCTCAGAAATAAATTGGTTAGTTCACCAGGTTAAAAGAGTAATGAAAATGCAAGGATGTTTGTACGGTGTCAATATTGACTTCAGATGATGAAAGAACATTTCTGTAACAACAGCTGAAAAGAAAATGAAAGTATATTCCATTGGAATTAATTTTCAGGGCCCTAATATAAGTACTGAATCTCAGTACGATTTTTTTCCCCAACATGTTATTAGTTAGTTTGGTGCAACATGTTTATATGCCAAAGACAGCAGCTATGTCATGGAAACGGTTAGTATTCTGCCCTCCTTTTTGTCCACACATTGAGATAACATGGAAACACAAAACACAACAGCATCTGTTTAAAGTCTAAGGGCATAAAGTCAGAAGGAAGATCTCTGAATGATGTTGCAAATGACAATTAGTTTACTCAAGAGTTTCACTCATGTCTGTTAGAAACAGAATTATGTCTTAAGATAACCTCAAAATAAAGATGGAAGCCAGCTCAGAAGTGAGGTATCATTTCTGACCCAGTTTTGTAAAAAAAGTTTCCAGAGCACTTGTCTACACTAAATGTGATTTAAAAGAATACTATCTCCATGAAATAAAAGAATATACTAAACAAAAAATGCTATAATGCATTGTCAAACATTACCTTCTTAAGTGTTATTTACCACTTTCCTAACCACATGGAGTTTTTCCAGTTATATTTTTCTTATTTTTTTACATTTTTATAAACTACTGGGTGAGAGATCCATAATACAATAGGAAGTAATAGACCCTATAAGTAAAACAATAAAATTGAAAGGCACAAAATGCTGCCAAATTATATTTCACTGTGAAAAAAAAGAAATATGGCCACTCTATTGTCAGTTACAGTAATCAGAGGTATTATGTTACTGCAATGGGTAAGAAAAATAAATAATTCCAACAAAAATTTTGCTTTTATATACACATGTACTTAAAAAGAAGACTAAATAGCGCTTAGACAGACAATTATATGAGTTGCAAACTCACAATTATGTCCTGTTGTATGGGAACCCAGCACTAGAGCTAGAAGAAATATCACATATTTTCCATTCAACCCGCTACTATCCCAGGTACTCACACAGCATAAAATCAAACTTTGCCCTAAAAGTGATAATTTTTAATCCTGTTACCTGTAAGAGCAAGTAAATAAGCTGACAACTAAACACCACTCCTTTGATGTGTTCAAGAATGCAGCTCACCAAATGCCACATGAAATTCTTCTGTGCCTTCCTGCCCACAGGGCAGGCAGAGCCTGCCTGTGCCATGACTTCTGCAGAACTGAATCCCTCGTTAGAACAAGTGGTCACCATAAGCTGGTGGCATGGCATGGCATGGCTCAACACACTCCAGAGAAAGCGTCAGAGGACAGAAATGTACCATTTTGTCACCTAGGGAGAGTTTTCTTGGTCAGATAACTTCAATAGTCAGTTTTGGCAGCATTAATTTTGTTGTTATGTTATATTTGTAATCCCCATTCACTGTTTAACACAACACAGAGGTAGCTGCTGAATGTCAGGCCCAGTGACAGCATGATAGCTGTGGCAGCCTTGCAATTAGTGCCCAGAAAAGCCAGGCTCCTGGTTGTATGGGTGGATTGCCTCTGCTCACTTCAGGGGTTCTCTGCCCCACCTCCTCTTGTATGTCTTGTCTGTAAATTGTTGTGGGATATGCATATATTCTGGTACATCTAAAATATAAATAAATGATGCAATTAAGGGAGAAAGCTATGAAATATAATCCCCTAATAATCCCTTAACCACAGTATTTTGGTTTGGATGAGAAAAATTTTACCTATGTCAGTATCAACAGAATCTATTTGGCACCTTATAAAAAGAATGTGGATGGTCCCTAAGGAAAACTTCCATGAAATTTCTCCTCTAGGCTATATAAATTGTTCATCAACATGTCAATAGTCATAATCCTGTTAATCCACATGTTTTTACGTAAAATACATGACATTTTGAAGTCTATAGGCAAATCAGGATACAACCCATGCAGATGTCTGTGGCAAAATTAGATATTATCTTTGTAATGAAAACATAAACGTAATATTTCATGGAATCATAGAATCACAGAATCATTAAGGTTGGAAAAGACCTTTAAGATCATCAAGTCCAAGGATCAACTCAGCACCACTATGATGTTCACCATTAAACCACATCCTCAAGTACCGTATCCACAAGCTCTTTTAAACATTTACAGGGATGGTGTCTCTACCACTTCCCTGGGCAGTTCCAATGCTTTACAACCCTTTCTGTGAAAAAAAAAATAAAAAAATAGTTCCTGATATCTAATCTAAACCTCCCCTGATGCAACGTGAGGCCATTTCCTCTCATTCTATCACTTGTTACTGGGGGAAGAGACTGACCCCCATCTGGCTACAACCTCCTTTCAGGCAGTTGTAGAGAGTGGTGAGATCTCCCCTGAGCCTCCTTTTCTCCAGGCTAAACAACTCCAGCTCTCTTAGCTGCTCCTCATAGGACTTATGTTCCAGAGCCTTCACCAGCTCTGTTGCCCTTCTCTGGACATGTTCCAGCACCTCAATGTCTTTCTTGTTGTGAGAGGCCCAAAACTGAACTCAGTGATCTTGGAAGAAAATTTGCATAACCAGCTCAGGTATTTTAACTTCATATTGCTATCATTTTGGATATAAGAAGAAGCCTTTCAAAACTGTGTTTGGTGAAAATATCCTATATTCCTTTACAGTTCTTGTGATATCATTGGAAATAACTTTCTTCATTTGTGGTCTGCTGTTTGCTCTGGTTGTGGAAGAATGGGTTTGGGATTATGCTGTAACAGTTACTATTATTCATATCATCATCACTTCTGTAGGTAAGTAGGTTTACTGCTAAATATTTGCCTAGTATCACAAGTAGAAGGACAAATCAACTCTGATTTATCTACTGTCTTACTGGACTAGCTTAATTTTCCTTAAAGCTAAATGAATATATGTATATTTTCCATCCATTTGACTCATGCCTCTATGTAAATCCTCCCATTTTAAACTCAATTCTGGATTTGTTGCAGAATTTTAAACCACTACTTTATTATTAAAAAAGATCACAGGTTAGTTCATAATCTCACACTTCATATCAAACATATGCAGCCTAGATACAATTTCAGCATCTGGGACGTGTGAGTGTTTTCAAATCAACAAATTAATAGTTGTTGATGTCCTAACACTGTAAGATCTACTCATTAACACTTCAGCACGATTTCAGAGTAAACAGGAGTTTTGCTTCAACGTAGTCAATGCAAAAGTTTTAAGTTAAATCATTTGAACTAAATCTCATTGAGGAAAATGAAGCATTTTACCATGGAAACTGTTTCCCCCTGAAAATCCTCCCCTCAAAGGAAAGAAAAGGAGAAGAATTAGCTGCTGTAAATGAGGCTCATCATCACTTTTTTCAAGCACTTGGTAACCTTCTCCCTCTTCTCAGGGTGTTTAGCAGAATGTTTCTATGGCTAATTAGAAGTATATTTTAACTCCATCCTTGCCAGACCCCATTTGGTTTTTTTTTCTCCTATAACAATTAGTTTAGTATGTTTATTCTAGAATTTAGAAAAAGGAAAAATATCACTGACAAATTAGGACTCCCTCCCTATTACATAGTAATTAATCTTCCATTTTTTATTGCTTTGTCCATTTGTCTTTTAGCATTTTCAACAGATGACCATTCCCCATCTCCTATGAAAAATTAAGCAAGAGACCAACAGATATTTCATCTTAAAAAATTGAGCATAATTTCTTATCTACTGATTTTGATTTCCTGGAATTTAAACTACTGTTATCCCTCATTATTAGCTTCTGCATTTAAATCAAGGAATTTACAAGAACCGCAAGAAAATCTGCTTTGTTCATAATTTATAAAGGAAGATAGCTTCTGTCATTATATTAGACAATGCATTTTGATGTCCAAACAACCCCAGATTAGTTATTGCTTCTTTAGTTGGCCAACCAAACCTCTGCTGTCTGACTTTGAGCTGCCAGCATACACAGCGTGCCTTCCAGCCCACTATACTACCTCTACAGTCCTGTCAGCTTTCTTTGGGGGAGGCAATCTTTGGTGATGTAATGGCCCTGCAGTTGATCTCAGAGTGTGGATGTGGGTCAGCTTGAACGTGGCAAGGGCCAGTGCCTGGCTCAGGAGGCAGCACGCCGTGCCATAGTGTTATAGTGCTATAGTGTTAACTTGCAGCACGCAGCCCCAGCTGGTCTGTCACACACGGCATCGCCCATTGCACAGAGAATGTCAGGCAGCTTAATTTATTTGGATTGCAGCAATATGTAGGCACTCTACCAGGGAAATGGTGTCCCTGTAGTGCTAAACTGTGTACAGGTGAGTAATAAAAAAGACATTTCTTCTGCAAGGTGTCTTAAGAGGTCGGTTTAGCATACTTATTAGGTTTAGACTTGCCTTCCAGTGGGATCCCTTACAGAGCTAAGCTTAATGGTATGGTCAGGTATTTGAAGAATGATGACCTAAAGCATTTGCCATTTCAAGATACGTAAAATATATAATATATGAAACATAACTAAGCAGACCTTTGATAACATAGTGCACTGTTTACATGTTCGCATCCTTATAGTTTTAAAATTTAAATTTCTACTTTTCTTCTTGCTGCAGTTATGTCTGAATTCCCCCTGATGTTACACTGGTGGCTGGCATTAGGTACAATTACTTTCTCTAAAGTTTGTTAGAATATGTGTAGAAAATTACAATTTATACTATTAATTGTTTCTATTAAATGTCTGTTGCCTTACTAATCTGAGAATTTTCAACATTTAAAGAAGAAACATAGGCTTTTCTTTCATACTTCTTTTAATGCCACAGTTAGGTAATGCTGGACTAGCATTTGCCTCACCTTAAAAAAAACCCACAAAAACCTCTATTAAGGCCAGAATGTGCTCAGCTTATTATAATCTTGCAAACAAACAGCAGACATGACTTGAAATAAATCATGATCAAGTCCTGACGAATCAAATGTTCTCAATTCAGGTGTCAAAAGGACAGTTGTCCAAACTAGTCTTCCTTTATAATCAATTGAAAGAAACAGGCACCTTCAGAGGCAAGTTTTATAAACACTATGCACAGGTAGTTATGATAGATGAGATAAACTCGAGTCACCACATTTCTTCAAAGTGAATGGCAAAACTACACTTCTGAATGTTTAATTTTCTGTAAAATTAAAAGCATAGATTTGTACATGGAAAATAGATTATCCTGAAAAATAATAAAGGGAAAAGGACTGGCTTCTGTTCTTTTTTCTTATATGATGGATAACAAGAATCGACAGCAGCAGTAAACTCCTAAATGAAGGGGAGAGGCAAATAAATTCCCTGTCCTGGAACTGGTTTTGTATAAGCAGCTGCTGGGGCTGGTATCTTTGTTAAATCCTTGGACTAAATATTTAAGTAGACAGGCCATTTTTTAAAAAACTGAAGATAAAAAGAATGTCAGTTTAAAGTTTTATCATAAAGTTTGTATTCCACTGTAAAAATTAATACAAAACAGCCATATCTTTTCTTTCAGGATCTGGAGTAATTTCAATGATTTGTGGAGGACAGATTTTGGCATACTGCTTGTACAAAGACAACTTCATTTACCCTATTCTGGATGATTTTTGAAATGGAAAATTAGAACTTGCCTTTATATCTGTATGATTTCTATGGTTTCATTAACAGTGTAATTAAAATAAAGTTAGCAACTAAGGCTAATATTAACCTTACCTCTTGTATCTTATGTTTTTTTGCAATGTCATTGTCATCACTTTCAGCTTTTTTATGTACATTTTCCATTAATCAAATAATTAGATACACTGTCTCTTTTCTAAAAACAAAGACACCATAAGGAGGATAAGAGCAAAGATGCAATATTCCTGCAAAACTCTCCAAGGAAAAGGAAAACATATATTTGAATGTAATGTTTTCAGGGTGCCTGTTATCTGTTGTATTTTATGAAATGCTGACTCTAAGCTGCAGTCTGACCTCTCACAAGCACTGCAAAACTTTAAAGTCACCCTATCTGGCATAAATCACTGTAGGTTAAAAGCTATCTTTACTGGCAAACTCCCGGCAAAGAAGAATTGGTGAACAGCACATATCTCTGCATCTCATTCCATCTTAAAGTTCTCACTTCGAAACTGCCCAAGACAAGAGGAGGCAGAGGTACAATCTCTAATGTTTGGTTGACCTTCTCGCTTCCAGGGATGCTACAGACCAGTGTTTTCTACAACAGTTTCAGGGTATTTTTAACTTTTGCTAATGATCCATTTACGGTCTGGCTGTACTGGAAGGAGAAAAGGGAAATGCCACTGACAGACACTTTTCTATATATGCCTTTCTCTCTCCCCCAGCTACCAGTGGCCAATGCCAAAGTGTGAATTTATGAGTTGTGGTAATTAAAAACAACAAAAAAACCCATAGTAGTGGCTTCAAATTGCTCTTTATGTCTTTAATAATAATGAAATTGTAACAGGAAAATTGTGAGAAGGCAACGTCATCTTAAATATGAAACCAGAGATTGGATTTCAACTGCAGTTTGCTTAGGAGAGCAAGACTAGATTGCTGTTTGCACAGGAGTGCTAAATGTTGCATTTACCTTAATCTCACTCAACAGATAATGCCTCTGAAGAATCAGTCCCCTGTTGATCTAATCAAACATCTTAAAATTTATTGCAAGTTTTAAAATTTTCAATTAAGCTTCGGTACTGAAAGTACATCTACAGTGAGAAGCACATTTCAGAAAACTCCGCAAAAAAGGAGTTTGTTTTTCATGAATGATAGATGTAGAAGTAATTTTAGAGACAAACAAGGTATGTAAATCCAACACACTGGGTAGATGCAGACTTTAGAAGTTTATCAGCATAATATGCTGCATACTGAAATCAGAAAGGATAATTATGGAGCGTGAATTAACTGACCTTCACTGATCACTGGTATGAACCATGGATTGTTTTTAGTTTGTGGATTTGCATCTCCAGAAACATTATTATGCAGATAACTGTCTGGTATTATATGTTTGGAAAATATTTGCACATTTCTTCCAGGTTTGCTTAATTTCAGAACTATAGAAATGGATGGGAAAAAAGTAAGGTCTAACATAAATTCATGCCTCTGTCCTATTCCTCACAAAGTTTGTGTGTGTAGGTAGTGTGCCATGTGGCAGAACATGAGTGGATTACATATAAAGTTAATCCATGGGTAGACCATGTTTCTATTTTTAACCTGACAGGATTTTCCTCTACGCATGTCACTGCAGCTGCAGCTTGTAGTAGTTCTGAGGGGGTCTTAATGTTTTTAAATTTTATTTTCTATTTAAAGTCTTAAATCACCAGCAAGAGATACATTTGGACTAGTATGAAGAGTGCTTTAGACCCAATATTTCTCCAAGGCACATACAACTAGGCCAGTGCTAGAAAAACAATCACAGCAAGAACTCTATCAAGGATTAAAAGCCTAAATCCAGCTATTAAAGGGTCATTAGGGTTTTGCATTACTTTCAGATATGGAATGGCGAGCCAATTTGAAAACTATTTATTACATCTTTTCCATCACTTTTCTGTTGTGCCCAATGATAAATATTACACATAATGTTAAAGTGCAGGCAAATTTCGTATTATACAAATAAATACTCATCATGGAAGCAACATGAGCTATGTCTATATGGGCATTACCCAGTTAGAACCCTTCAGAGATAATATCTAATATTGTGTGATACCTAACTGGTACACCAAAATGGTACTTTTGAGTATGACAAACATGGCTGTTTCTGAAACAACAGAGTGCCCACTTGAGCAATCTGCATGTGACTAATTCATAACAGTCAAAATGCAAGTGAAAAAGAGCTGCTGGAGGAGATGAAGGGCATTGTATATGTTTCACCACAGACCTGCCAAAGACAGCAAGGCTGCTACAGAAAGCAGAAGGAAAACAGAAAACAACAACAGGGACATGTATTTGGAAAAAAAAAAGGCACAAGAAAACAAGAAATGATAAGACAGTAACAGACAAGATCAGTGAAAGCAGAAAAAATCTGCAGACTGAACTTGTAGCACTGGAGTCTCACAACATGAGACTTGTATGCCTATTGTTCACAGCAATCTGTTTTTCTGCTGATCTATACATGATTCTAGAACAGGTGGTCTCCACGTCCATAGTTACAACTTTAATCTGTGGTGTTATGCCTGTGACTGGTGCCCTGGGATTTTCAGAATTCTTTGCTCTCTGACTCAGCCAGTCACAGGAATATTGTCTAATTTAGTTGGTGCGGGTTTGGTTATTTATTTAACCCCTTGTGATACAGTCTAGTAGTCACAAGTTTGCACAGGTATCAGTGGGAGTGTAATCAGTCTAGAAAAGCAGATGGAGACTTTATCCACTTCCAGGCAGAGTTTGCAGGGAAGAAGATTGGAAGTTGCAAACATTAGGTACAGAAATCAATAGAACAGTACACAAATGCCATAACTTAATAACTCCATACATAGAGTCATTTTAAGATTTCTTTTCAGAGGCAAAAAACTCCTTTTCATCATATTCAACCACCTACTGAGACAGATTACAGTTCTCGGTTCAGCCCTCTCTCTAAAGGGGTTTGCATTCATCCTTGATCCAAATGGTGAAGTGTCTTTCTTGTAACAAAGAATGTGAATGAAATGAGGGTGTTTGGGTTTTGGTTTTTTTTTTGATACTCTAAGAATGTCTTCCTAGGCTAATGCCTAGGAAGGGGGCTAATGCCACTGCCTTCAATGCAATGTCAAAGGGCAAACCAATTCAAAAAGTTGCTCTAGGACCAATAAACTAACTCAATAATGTAAAAACAGCCAAATACCAGACTATGGAGTAGAAGAAACCCAATGATTTTTAGTTGGCATTTTAGCAAAAAATATAGGTTAAAATATTTATAATTTCCTAGTGAAATAAAGAGCTGGTTATTATAAACTAAGCCTGTCATTTTTCCAGCTCTGTAAATTGCATGATCAACATTTCCATCTCTTTTGTATTCAAACTTCAAAAAGCAAGCAAACCAAAACCCTACAATACTCATTATTTCTGTATTCCTAAAAATACCAACAACTGCCAGTCCAATAAATACAGAAAACACAGTATGAATAGTACTAGATCACCAGCAAGTTAGATGAGTCACATGCAGTCTCCTATGCTGGATATTGACACACAGGATTCCTGTGGCTCATAGTCTTTTGACCAAGTGAGCTTTGTTAAACTGAGAAAAAAATGTGAAAGCCTTACACATTCTTTATTCCATTATCTAGTATGTATGTTGACACACCATAAAGTTAGATCCTTGTTAATCTCCACAGGTATTTAAAGTTTTATTTAAATATTTTGTATCTTCCAAATGTGATGTACTTAGAATATTTATTTCTTGGCTTAGGATCCTATGCAGTGATCCATCTGCTCAGTAATACTGTAATCTCTCTTTTTTCTGCAAGCTAATCATGGCCACAGACAGCATGCACTCTCTCATTAGATGTCAGAGAGGATAAAGGTCTTAAGAATGGTTATAAAATTTGATGGTGTAATTAATACCTTTATTACTGGCTTTAAAACTTTTACTGTGAGACTATGTCCCAACTTTTCCTCTGCTCAAGGAGATAGATATGGATCCCTTCAGATTCCCGCTTCAGATGCACCAGGATAATTATGCCTGTGTTTTAGGGCAGTCATGCTCTGTGATGGACTCAAGTCCTACCCCATCCATTCTTCAATTCAGGGGACAAAAGGAATATCTTGCAGTCCTCTCCCAGTTCATACATTCAGGTTTCCTCTGGGTGAAAGAAGGGAGAGATAAGCAGTTAGACATCGTCCTGACATGTAGCATGGCATGGGCCATGGACTGGATATTTGTGATGTGACACTATGACTCCAACCATGGACAACAAAAACCTGAGGAAAGGCCTTAGCCACAATCTTTTCAGGTTGCCAACCCCTAGAAAACAGTTGCAATCAGATAGAAGGATAATGGTTGAAACTGGAGCCTGTAAGGAAAATGCAAATGACTTTGAGTCCTTCCTGTCATTGTCCTAAATCAAAGATATTCACATTCTGACCATTTCTGTGCCATACTTTCCAATGAAAATAAATCCTAATATGAGATTATTTGCCATGCATTTGCAGAGTGATCTATGAACAGTTGACTCCTGCTTCCAAAGGGAAGTTCCCATTATCTCTATTGGAAAGATACTCTTTGAAAGGACCATTTGTATGTACCCAGACCTTCTCTCAGAATGATTTTTTCAGTAGATTTTCAGCATTCAAAGGAGAAGTGCTTAAAAAAAACCCCCATGGGTGAAAGCAAAATGCTCAAATACATTAAGAATTACCAATTTCCTAGCCATCTTCAGAAACTCTTCAACTTAAATTACATCTACATCAATAGTTTTCAAAATACACTGAACAAAGTGCTTTGATTCATTTTATAAACCTTGACTGGGTTCCACACAAAGTGGTACCACTAAATTGACAACAAAAATCAACACATTTGTCATCTCATATGGTATCAACTGAAAAAACTTGTAGATACTAGCCAAATTACATGACCAAATTCAACAGCAAAATGTACTTACATTAATTAAAATTTAGTATTAAAAAAAAAGGACTCCTAAGGTATTGTTTCAACAACTTCACCAGAAAATTATAGCAAATCCTACATTCCTTAGTATTCCTTAGTACATTCCCAGGAGAGCAGCAAATGCAGAGGGAAGAGGGTGTTTCAAGAGTGTAGCAGCTTCAATACCCAGGAAGATGAACGAGAACTTAAAGAACATGAGCCAACTTACCTACCTAGGAGCAATTCTCCATTCTAGTGGGAGATGTGCTAGCAACTGGTCCTGGCAAAACTTTTCAGTAAATCAATGATACACAAAAAAATCATCATACACCCAAAATCATCAGTGAACACAGTTTAAGTTTTGCTTGAAAAATGGTGAAGAGTGTTAATGCCAGTTTGTTTCAGTCCCATTAGATCTCAGTTGTTCAGGTCAGCTTCACAAGGGTACCAACAAGAAGAGAACAAGAGGTCTGCAATGACAGGGGAGACATCAGATACAAAGCAGTAAACTCCCTAGGTAGAATTCAACAGTCAATTACTTGGTGTACCATATTTTCCAGCAGTTTTTTGAGCATTCAAACTTTGCTTTAGAAATAAATTTTCTTTCCTGAACATTTGCCACTGAAACATTTATAGAAAAATGCAAATTGTACTTGAAAAGCAACTACTGTTTTTCCATTGTTAGGAAACGAAACATCAGGTCTTCAGGTTTTGAGCAAATAAAATCACTTTTGAATAAAGTTACATTGAACTGAATTTTACTCAGAAAAATCTGCTTAGACCAGAAGGTATTTTTATTGAAAAAAATATTTTTCCCCAAATGATAATGTTTCATACCTTATTTGTTGTATGTATTTTTAGAATGTGTTAGTATCAGTAGATAACATTTGCAGACTGTTCCAGTTGCCGAGGTAACTATGTTATTTTAATGATCAGCGGAGAGGATCATTATGTAAAACATTATGTTAATTTCAAACACAGAAAATTGATGTCTTGCTGTTACCTTGAAGCTGAACCTTTTTTTCCCCCCCCACAAAGTGCCTTTTTCCATGAAAATTAATGGTATGGATAAGTGCTCGAGTGTCCTTTTCACAGAGATTCAGGTTGGCTTTGGAGGCAAATTAGGCAAAAAATTATGCCTGACAACCAACTACTGGCAGACAAAAAAATTTCAAACTACCATATTTTTTACAGAAAGAGTATAGGAAAAAAATGTCCCATATATTCTTTATATATGTGGACAGTGGCTAGAAATTTTAGGAAAACATATATTTAATTTTTAGCTTTGAAATATATTATTATTTAGTTAAGGAAAGCAAATTATAAAACACATTTAAGTACTATTTATGGTAAAGTGTGAGTATTGTCCATGATACAGACCATCTGATGAAGAGATAAAAAACCTGACATTAAATTTTTGCTGCTTTTATTAGATTATGTATCTACCAGATTACAGATTATATCAACAGTGCAAATGCCACACATTTATGACTCGGTTGCAATCACAAATGCTCTTTCTAAGCATGCAGTGAGAGCCTTGCTGATGTTCGTAGTTGACAGTGCATTTCTGTTCTCAAACCTGCTTTCTTCACCAAAAAAAATTTTCAAAATTCTCCAAACTAAATTTCACACAAATTCTAGGGCTCATAACGACAATTGCCACCACAGCACATCAGCCTCATAAAGGCAAATTGTCTCAGGCTACCAAATGCAACTCAGTTTCGTCACAAGAATCTTCTTTTTCCTCTTCTCTTGAGTTCTGCCTGCAGATTGTGTTAAATTATGAACGCTTCATTCTCCAGGTGGAACTGGATGCTTTTATGTATCAGAATAAGCTATGCTCAAGACATCTGAGAGCTCCTATATTCTCCTGACACTTCATCATAATCATCTGATCCATTTTAGAGTCAGTGAACTCTTCTGACAACACTCAAAGTGCATTTTGATGGAGTCTATATTTATACGGACTGTACCTCTCCATTCCACGGAGCTTACTTGAATCCTTTCCCAAGGATTTCCTCTGCAGGCAAAGCTCTGACTTCAAAAGGTGGTAGCTCTTTCTCAGATTTTTTACCCATAGCTACACCTATTACACTGGTCTTCTGTTTCAAACTCACTATCCTGACATGCTTTTCTGACACACTGATGTCGGCCAATTTGTACATCCCAATGAGGACTGCAAGCAGAAAATGTAAGAATGTGAAAAAACAGACTTGTATTAAATGAACTAGATACTGTAAAAAGAACATATGATGATACAACGGGGAATAAGCCATCTATTAGCTAATAGGATTAGGAATTAATTTCCCCCTTCCAACTGCTTATGCCTCACTTGTCCACTATGGGCTACCAAATACCTTATCCTCAAAAGCTTTGCTTTCATCCTTAGCATGGTGAAAACAGAGGACTAAATTTTCAATCCTTGGTTTTATTTAAAACTTTCTGATGGGTAGCATTCTTCTGGAAAATGCTGATTACACAAAATCTAAAATTTCTTTTTGTAGAAATTTGCTGTGAGAATATAATCAAAACACATATGCTACCCTCTTGAGTACTGAAATACACCCAAACATGATGCAAAAAAACCCTGAAGTCAAACAATGGAATAACATGAAGCAATACTGAAACAAAACTCTTAAAGTGTATGTTTTACTTCAAATATTTTGAAAGGCCCTTTTAGAAACTGTAAAACAGACTTTTCAGAAGTTTTATTTCATGGAAAGTTTGAATTCTTGCAGGGAAAAAAATTGAATATTTCAGATCAATTTTCAGTCTAGCAAGTAAATTCCACTATTTTTGGGAACAAACAGTTTGAATTACAACAGCATTTTAAGATCACAGCTACATCAGACTGTTGATCTTTTTTTTAAAAAATAAAATACAAGCATGGAATTAGCAAGTAAATATTAGTTAAGGACCACTAGTGTGAGATAACCAATTTTAAGAAGAAATAAGAAAGGAGGATCATTAAGTAAAAAAAAAAAAAGGCAGCTGTGTTAAACCTACTAGAGGTGAAACACTCCACCTCTGCTCCACTGGTTGAGCAGAGCTGTAAATGGTGCAGAGAACAGCAGGGAGCCTGAGAACAAGTCAGCAAGTAAAGGACACATATTTTGGAGCTCTAATTGATATGAGCTGAGAAACACAGGAAGCACAGAAAGAATTTATAGAGAGTAAAATAATGACATTAATGAAACAACAAGCTTGAGGATGTGGGGTATAAAACCATATGTACAGTCAGACAAAAATATCCAAGATGCAGAATTTATCCACTATGGAAAACAAAACCTTTTTAAATTATCTACATCATCTCCTATATGTTTATCAGACAGAATCTGTATTCTGTCTGATTCATGAAGAAAAAAACAACAAAACTAAACACTCGTTTCTCAGAGGTCTGGTACTGTTAAGAATGTGCCGACAAAAGGGATTAGAGACTACAACAAACCACAAACTATTTTAAAATTCTTCCTGTCTATGGGGATTTCCAAGCAGTTCTTTCTAGAAAAACTGAAATGCAATTTACAGTAGCCAGCTTACTTCAAGAGGGTACGGAACATGGTATGTATTTATGTATGAATATGGGTATACAGAAGTATATGAATATATCTATATGTATACCAATACATATATGAATACACTGTAACTTGCAGGTACAGCCTTCTAATTTATATCAACTATTTAAATTGTATCTTTGGGGCACTGCTTACTTCTTAGCTATCCACAGACCCCAAATATTCCCAGGTGAACTGGAAGTATTTAACGGTGGCTTATCTTTGTTTCTAAGTTTCGGTAGTTTGAATGATTTCAACACAGTGAAATCCTTTACTAAGTCATTTAATCAAGCATTCTGAATCAGAAAATATACCTACATTTTTGTTTGTGAACTTTCTTCACACAAGTTAGTGTGTGCATTATGATCTTCTTCAAGTTACGCTTAGTACATACAACTTTTTTCAAGAGTCTTTTCTGGTTCAGTGCCCAGGGTGAATGCCAAGAAGGGGAGAATGAGGCTGAAGGGATACTCTTCATTTGGAGCGTGCCAGAAACTAAAATAATTAATACTCAGAGATTTGAAAACCTGCAGTTACTGATCACCTGCTCTAAGCTGACCTTCACAGCACAAAGACCCTGAAATTTTCTCCGTAACCCCAGTGAAACAGATGTAGAGATTACTTATATGTGGTTTACACGAAGAGGTCACCCCTTGCAGTGCTGAAATTTTAAGAGATCCAAGATCCAGTAGTAAATAATTTCAGCGCCATTATGGTCACACCAAATGGGTTTCACTGTTCCCAGACAGAATTTGCCTTCGTTCTGCTTCAGTCCTTTGGCTCTTCTTATGTCTGGTAGATTAAAGAGCCATGACAAATCCTCCTGCGTAACCGCTTACACGCCATAATCAAATCACCTCTCCTTCCCCGTCCTCTGCTGAGCTGAAGGGGGCGAAGACACCAGTTCCGTACGGCGAGGCAGCTCGCCCAGACCAGCAACCATTCCCCTTGCCCCTCGTTTAACTCTCCCCCGTACCGAGCGCCCCGACGGCAGCGAGCGCAGCGGGGCTCGCACCTCCTGCCGCCCGTACCCCGCACCCCCTGAGGGCCGGCCCGCCTCCTGCGTCCGCGCCCCGCGGGGACTGAGGAGGGGGCGAGGCCGGGCGGCCCCTCGGCGGGACGGCCCCACCCTTTGCCCGGGCGGGGCGGGCAGGTGGCGGCCCAGGGGCGAAGCCGCTGTGGGGCGGGGAAGCTGCGGTGAGGAGTCGCTGACGGAGGAGTCCCCGAGGAGCGTCTCCCTCTTCGTCCTGTGCCCCTGCCGGCCGCGAGGCAGCGGCGGGGAAGGTGACCCGGGAAGATGGTGACCGTGATGACGAAGCTGGTGCACTACCTGCACCTGAGGTAAGGGCGGACGGACGGGCGGGCGGGCGCGGCCATGCGCTGTCCCTCCCGCCGGGCACGACACCCGCGCTGTGCCGAAGCCGCGGGGAGGGAAACCGCGGGGCTGCGCGGTGCGGGAGCGAGTGACAGTGGAGGGGGGGTCGCCGTCAGTGGCAGTCCGTCCGCTCCCGCCGGTACCTGTCCCGCCCGGGCGCTCCCCGCTCTCCGCTC
>VWZG01006603.1:0-12441 GCA_013396735.1 Grallaria varia
CAAACCAAAAACCCAACAAAACACAAATGCAACAACAACAATTCTTTAGAGTAGAAGAAGTACAGGTTATGTTCATAATAATAGCACAAATATTCCAAGTAATATATAGCATTTTTTATTTTGATTCATATTTCTTTAGATTATTTCAGTTGTTAATCTCACACATGCAGAAAATAAAACTGCTTCTTGGGGTTCTGTTACTTCTCTTCTGTGTACTGTGTATTTTTTTAAAATATCATCTAATTCTGCATTCAAAGTGATAACTTTTTATTGCCCACATGCACAGATTTTCAAAATCTATACTGGTTGAATTATAGTAAAGCAGAACATTTCTCTCTCAGTATGAAAACTGGACATTTCTATCTGTGTTAATGAAGTTTTCCTACCTGCTTTTCCTAAATCACTTCCAAACAACTTTCATTTTGGTATCATTTCAGAAATTTGGAATATGATTCCTTCTGGCACCATAGGATTTTGTGAAAATAATTCTCTTCAAATTTCTAAGGGTTTTACTCCCAGTAGTTGTGAAATTATGTGAAATGCAATAGCTATTAATGGCAGCCTTTTTATGGACAGCTTCTAGAGCTCAGTCACTGTCATGGTGAGTGCCTTTTTATTGTTTCAAGTTTCTACAGTGCCCTGCTACGTTTTTTCTACTAACAAAACCCTACAGTGCCAATATTAGCCAAAAATTCTATAGAAATAAAATACATTCAACATACATAATTCTATTTCTTTCATACACATCTTAAAATTTTTATACATTGTACTTTACTAGATATAAATCTGGTTAAAAATTCTTCAGTATGATTTTGTGAGTTATAAATCACAAAAAATATTTCAAGGCAAAATGTTATATTTAAGAGCATTATTTATTTAGATTTAAGAGGTTTAACAAAAAATCACATAGAGATGCTGATAAACTGATATGTTTTCAAATTAGCATATCATGAGGGGGAAAGGCATACTTTAAAAGGAGTCTTCTAAAATAAAAATAGTGGCTACTTAGCATATGAATTGTTCACCTTCACAAACATTTTTGAGAAGGAATCTTCCTAAACCTGCTGTGATGTTTCTCCCACCAAAAAAGGACTATTAAACTCAGGGGAGAATTATACACTGAAGTGGTTTCACTGGTATGGTCCATGGAGACTTCAAGTGAAGGAAGCACAGAAACATTCAGCAGCTGCATAGATGTGCAGAGTGACTAGAATCTCCACAAGTTTTGTGCCTTCCCTGTGAAAAAAGTTAGGCTATTCTAGATATCTGAAAAAGCATTTCAAAACTTCTGAGAAGAACTGCATGAAGAGCTGCCCATAAGGAAGTTATAGAGAGAACGATTTGGGCGGAATTGAATTTGCCAGAATTATGTCAAAACAGATAAGTAGTGATTGATGTACTAAAAAAAAAAGTTAAAATATATTTACTTACTAATTCTAGTCAATCAAGAAGTCATCTAGTTTCTAAGACTTGTTTCCCCTTACCAAGATTTACTGCCATTAACTAGTTTTAGTGATTAAAATGATTGTGTATGAGGAAGTATTGCTTGCACAGAAATAAAAATGTATTACATTACAGTAAAAGTCTATGGGTTGATATTTAAATATGGATTATGTTACCATATTTAAACTGCTCTGAACAAACACTGTAAGCCCTTTGATTTGGGCATTCTTTTTTCTGATTTCTCAGGAACATACACTATTCTCACGCTGTGCTTGAGGGCACGTCTGCATGTTGTTTTCTGCTTACTGTGATTTTTTTAGATGTGTAATATATTGACAGATTAATCATAGAGACAAAGCTATCCTCCATTCTCTGTGAAAATTGGTGTTTTCTAAACTGAGTTATATAAAAGTTTGAAAGTGACTTGTTAAAAGGTGTTCCTAAAGGACAGAAGCTTGTTTCAGGGCTCTGGTCATTTGAAGTTGTGGTTCTTGTTTCATCTCTCAGTATATTAAACACTTCTTTTTTTTTTTTTTTTTTTTTTCCCTTGTTGAAGACTTAAATAATGACTTTGGGATCTTTGGGATGGTTTTAAGTACTTTAAGAATTGGTTACTTATATAAGGCCTGAATTATATGTATTGTATAGTTTTGGAAGTCCAGATAGGTATTTCTGATCATTTCATTCACCTCTTTTATTGCGGTATAAGAAAAAAAAAAAAAAAAAAAATCAAGACCAAAAACATGAGAAAGAGAGAGAGAGAGAGAAAAAAAATCCCTTGCAACCCCGAATTTATTTTATATAGCATTGCTCATATGTCACATTTTACAGAATTAAAATGGAAGAGGCATAATATCCTTCATAATTGCTTCAGGTGATAGCAAATCTGTATTCTGACACCTAGCAATTGGTAATCAGCAGTAATTATTTCCATTACAGCAAGATATGTGTAGAAGGCATGTGCACCTGAAATTTTGCAGCAAAACTGGCAGGGAAAGCAAATAAAAATCCAATGACTTTTAGACTATGCCTGTGAAAATTAGTTTGGGGGATTAAATACGATGGAAAGTGAAAAAGGAGATACATTAACAGAAGAAGAAAACACAAAATTAGACATAGACACAATACTGTGAAATCATCCA
The DNA here is from genome assembly GCA_013396735.1 of Grallaria varia. Lineage (NCBI taxonomy): Eukaryota > Metazoa > Chordata > Aves > Passeriformes > Formicariidae > Grallaria > Grallaria varia. The sequence goes on from VWZG01006603.1 coordinate 2,586, forward strand.
CCAGAACAGGAAAAGGGAAAAGAGGACAAGAAGGACATGACAGAAACTAGTAATTTGAGAAGAAACATTGATGCTGAGTGGGAAATTAATTCAGATATAAGAAGGGATTAAACAAAGAAGAAGAAAATATGGTTTACCTTAATTTTCTCCATATAGGTGATCCTCGGTAAGGGCTCCTTACACTCATTGCCTTTTGCCAATGCTTCAATGGATACTACACACCCAGAGTTCTTTGTCCTTTACAATCAGCACTGTCGAAACAGAAGTCACCTACAGGTCTTCTCATCCACATTTGTTGCAGCCTGTTTCCTTGTCTACCCTGCAATATTCCCATGGATGCAAAAAGCACCACCTCTTGGATGATCCCCAGTGGCTCAGTGTTCTGTGGGAGATCTGCTCTGTCTCAAAATAGTCACTGTCTCCACTGCACAGATTCTTAATACTTTAGATTCAAGTTGCCTAAGCCATGACAATGACCAGTCATTGTCAACAAGAAGGTGGAGGCAGCTGGACTGGAAGTATTGTGGAATATGTGTCTGGGTGATGTGATTCTCATTCACCTTAAGAAATGGTTTTCCTTCTTTTGGACTGTGTTCCTGGTTCTTTGTCTTATTCCATATGCTATCTTCATGGCAACTGTTACAGACAACAGGAAACCCAAAGGAAGATTGTTTCCCTTTTACACTGTAATATGTTTTCCTGTTTAGAAATGTCATCAATTGTGTTAAGAGCAGGATATTTGTCTTTCTTTATCTGCTTCCCACAGTACATGACTTACAGGCATATATTTTTCTCTCTGAACTTGGATGTCCATCTCACATGTAAAGATGTGTTCTCAGGGTCTACTTATCAAGGTAACAGAATTTTTTCCTCGCATTGTAGATTATAATGTTGAAGCAGTACATAAACAAATACTGTCCAGAACATTTCCAGTACTGACAAATGCGTATTGACAAATATAGTAAACTTACTTTTTAAAGGACAGAATTAAATATCTACAAGGATTATCAAGAATAATAAATGCTGAGTTCATATATATTTGTATAAAATTTAGAAATCCAGTGATTCAATAGTCTCCACATATCACAAACCAGCTGACCTTAGCCATTCTAACAAATAAAGTTTATGGGTTTCAGTAATTCACATACACTGAAGTCATCTACACTGCCTTAGATAACATATATCTTTTATATCTTTAATGGAGGTGTGATAGGCAGATGACCTTCCATCATTGTCATGATGAATATAGAGCCGTGAGATGGTGTAGACATGCTCTTAATCAACTGTTAGATGCTTTTGACATGTTTCAATTTGTGCTCAGTGAGTTTGACAGTCAGATCTAGCAAAGTGTTTCCCAAAGTGATGTATATTTCAGCTTTTTCATACAACAGATTTGTTGTATTTGGTGCTTGTATGACGGTGTAAGAGACTCCAGAATGGATTCTGAGAATCTTCTGGTGTTATGTGTAAGAAACAGGAAGAATAAAAAGGTTGAATAACTAACCAACAGAAATAACAGAAAGGTCTGTTTCATTGGCTTTTATTTACAAGCAAAAACCAATGTGTTTTTTTTTTCCTGTGATTACTTCTTTTTTAGCATCCAAGTCTTTTGCATGTGAAATAAATACCTTCGAGATATCTAATAAAGTTCATTAATGGACTGTATTATTTGCCTCTTTTTTAGAACAAACATCCAAGTAAACATAATTTGAAGATTTTCCAGGCTTTTTGAAAACTGGTTCATGATTATAAATTCTCTTTTAACAAAATCTGTCTCAGAGGGGTATGGTTTGACTGTGAGGTGGTGACTATTCCGGGCCACATGGAAGTCCTTTTGAAGGTAGGGAGCCTTTGGATGATTCCAAATACTCCAACACACAATTTGGTAGCCAGAGACTCATGACTGAGAGATTTTCATCCCAAACACCTTGTCTGGGTTCTTATTAAAAAATAGATAAGGTAGACTTAGTCAGGTTGTAAGATCACTAAAAAGAGCAAAAACAGACATTGAGAAATCATCTGTCCCTACCCACAATTCTATACCTAAGGATCGGCTGTACCTATTCCTGACACACATACACATTTGTTTAATGCCCCAAAATATAAAACTAAGATGACTCTATCTTGCTGAGGACACCAACAGGGGAAGTTAATCTGATTCATAAAGTGTGATAAGAAATAAAATCCCACTGGAGAGGGGTTAAAAATAGGTTAAAGTGAGGTCTTCTTAGCACTGGTAAGGAAAAAAAAAGATATATATAAGAAAAACTTTTATTTGATTATTCTATTAAAGAGGTAGAAATAAAGATATGTTCAAATAAAATCAGTGAAGTAACACTAGTGTGAAAACAGAAAAGAGAAATCAGGTTTGGGTTCTTAGTCTTTTATGGTGCAAGTTAACAATTAGAAGGACTAACAAAAGAGCTCGTTCAGAAGCAATAAACAAGCCAATAGGGATGATAATGGCTAAAATGCTGAGAAAAAATTCACAGGACTCTATTCACAAGAATGTTTTTCTTTTGTTTTCAATTTCAGCATAATTGCAGTGTAAAACTAGATTCACATAATGCAGCATCAACCAAATTGCCTCAAAACCAAAAGCAGATAACTGCTTCCCATCAAATATAAAAAGGTATGTGTAAGTGAAGGGATTGCGGAATTATTCTGTATTGTTGAAATAGGCATTCAAACATTTGAAAACCTTGGAGTTTATTGTGCATTATTGAAGTTGCCCTGTTTCTCTGTCATTAGTTTATTTTCCATATGTTTCATTCTGCTCACTTACTTTTACCTTACTATGGATGAATGAAAGACTAATGGAATTTGAAACTCCAATTGTGTGACATGGAAAATTAATTAGCGTAATTATTGCTAGTAACAAAGAATTCCTTTCACAAGCGTATATGGCAGCATCATCAGGAACAGTTTAGCTTCTCTGTTTTACTCTAGGTAACTAAGTAAATTGTTCAAGGTCCTCTGTAAAGATGAAGACATCCTATTGAGTCTTCAGGAGGCTTATTGAAAATTCTATACCTAAATAATCTGGGTCCCAGTATGATTCTGGCCTGTAATTTGTTATGCTTTGCTTCAACTGACTATTACACATCCCATCACAGGATTAACTCAATCCGTGTTTATGTGTGCGATAGTGAAAAGATTAATAGCAGAGGACTCTCTTGTTGCTTATCAGTCTTTCCAGAGTGCAGATACAAAAAAATAAAATAACAAAAATATTTAAACCCCTAAATTAATACAAGTATCCAAAACATAGATATTAACCATAATAATGCACATTTATCTGATTAAAATAATTCAGAAAAAATAAATAAGATATTTGTGTGACATATAGGCAGTCCTATACCTTANAAGCTATTCCATCCACAAGGCCTATTAAAAAAAAAAAAAAAAAAAAAAAAAAGGAAGCAGTGAGTCCGAACTTAAAAAGTAAAAAGTATTGGCTCCGAGGGTTTGTTTTTTTTTAATCCATATTCCAGATGAATTTAAATCACACAGCAGGACTTGTTTCTAGAAGAAAAGGTTTTGAGTCAGGCAGATCAGACCCAGAGTTTTCTGATTTATTTTTAGTTCAGAATTTGTAGGGCTTAATTGTTAAATATTTTTGAAGAAAGTGAGGAGCCTCTTTGTGTACTTATGTCATTACTGCTGGTAATTGTAGCAGTACTTATAACAAAGATGTATGTTGCATTTTCCATTATTAGAGGGGAAAAAAAATCATGAAGAAGATATGGCCAAAGTTTGAGCCACAATAGTTATTATGGAATATCTGCCACACAATAAATTTAGTCCTAAAAATCAATGAAATTCCATTTTAGAACAATAGTGGGGGAAAGAAATAATTTTTCTATGTTCAGTCATTATTTTAAATAACTAATTCAGGTAGTATGCTTCAGAGTGAAAATTTAAATCTGGCTTATGAATGGTTGTATACAAAAAAAATATTTAAATGTGGGTAAGTTACAAGGCTCTAAATCTCATATTGCTCAAAACTGAACATACTGACTACAGGATACATCCTTCTGCATCTTCACTCTACTGACCCAAGAACTCCTGCAAATAGTAACTATTCTAACCTCTTTAGTGGCTGTAGTGGGTTGACCTTGGCTGGATACCAGGTGCCCACCAAATCTGCTCTATCTCTCCCCTCCTCAGCTGGACAGGGGAGAGAAAACATAACAAAAGGCTTGTGGGCCAAGATAAGGGCAGGGAGAGATCACTCACCAATTGCCATCATGGACAATACAGTCTTGGCTTGGGGAAAATGAATTAATTTATTACCAATCAAATCAGAGTAGGATGATGAGAAATACAGCCAAAGCCTAAAAATCTTCCCTGCAAAAGCATGATCTCCCATCATCCTGGGACTACTTTACTTTCTATTTTCTCTCCTCCTCATCATCAGTAGCACAGGAGGATGGGGAGTGGGGGCTGCAGTCAGTTCATCACACATTGTCTCTGCTGTTCGTTCCTCCTCAGGGGGAGACTCCTTATACTCTGCCCCTGTTCCAGCCTGGAGGTCCCTCCCTCCATGAACTTCTCCACTGTGAGTCTCTCCCGCAAGCTGCAGTTCTTCATGAACTGCTCCAGCATGGGCCCCTTCCACAGGGAACCATCCTTCAGGAACAAGCTGCTCCAGCATGAGTCCCTTGTGGGGTCACAAGTCCTGCCAGAAAACCTGTTCCAGCATGGGTAGCTCTCCGCAGCCCCACAGGTCTTGCTGGGAGCTTGCTCCAGCACGGGCTTCCTACAGGGTCACAGTCTACTTTGGGCACCCACCTGCTCTGTGTGAGGTTTCTCCATAGGCTGCAGGTGGATCTCCATGGGTTGCTGGGGCACAGCTGTCTCACTATGGTCTGCCCCACAGGCTGCAGAGGAACTTCACCTCTGGCATCTGGAGCACCTTCTTTCTCCTCCTTCTTCACCAGCTTTGGTGTCTGCAGAGTTGTTTCTCTCACATATTCCAACTCCTCTCTCCAGGTGTGATAGCACATGAGGTTTTTCCCCTTCTTAGATCTGTCATCCCAGAGGTGCTACCACCATTGTCAGTGGGCTCAGCCTTGGCCAGCAGTGCGTCTGTCTTGGAGCTCTCTGGCATTGTCTCTGTTGAACATGACAGAAGCTTCTTGCAGAAGTCACTCCTGCTATCAAAACCTTGCCTGGAAAATCCAATTGCCTTGGGCAACAGCAAATTACAAAACAAAATCCTGGTCAAAGCAAGGATGACTGGATTTTAAGAAAACTTCTCGAAGTTTTTATGAGACTTTTTCTTCCCAGAGCCAAACGGACTTCCAACACGTTTTCTTGTCTTCCATTTAAACATCCTTACCCCACCTCTTTCTAATCCCATCAGATGCATTTCCATTCAATAGTTCCTCTCCACTTCCTGTTTCTTCCCCTGGAGTTTAACTAGTCCTTGGACATTCTCACCCATAGAATTTACTTCTATTAACTAACACAGTTTGCTGGTATCTCTGTGTCTGCTCTGCGCTGTAAAATGCTAAACCAATGTTTAAACAGACTTTATTGTCTAGTTAAATCTTCTCGGGAAACACACCGTGGTACTACAAAATATATTAACAAGAGGACAAAAAATTGCCATGTGAAAAGAAAATAGATATTGTAGAGAAATAATGGCAATTTTAGCAATGCCAAAATGAGCATTTCCCATATTGTTTTATGTGCCTTTTTGTGTACCTTCTTACAGATTTTGTGCAATTACATATGTCTCTATAGACTTGCATTTTCTTTTTTTTATTTTTTCTGATTTCAAGACTCAAGTACTGAAAAAGGCTTCCTAAAGAGGAGTTGGTTTTTTAACTTTACCTCAGAAGATATGTTAAAAATTGGGCATCTCTGTCTCTTCCATGCATTTCCCAATAAATACTCAAACATTTAGATCCTTTGCAGGATTGCTGCACTTTTAGCTCCACAGGCCATGCCCTTGTAAAGCTGTATAGACCTTTAGGAACTGAGGACCTGCACCAGTTCTTTAAGTTACATATTAACAGACATTTTCAAAATATGTAATGAAAATGCAATAGAGTGTGCACAAGCTTATACAAGGTACTACAATTGACCTGATTTTAAATAGCTGTCAATGCTATTATTAGCGTCATTCTTTTTTATGAAACTACTAATACTTAAGTTACTAATAAAATAATGATCACTATATAATTGACATATGATAAATCAACACAGAGCTATTATTACAATGTTTCTTTTATTCATATGTATAAAATAAAAATAGTATTACAGTATAAGCAATAGCAAACAGCACAGTCCCAGATATAATGTGTCTTATGTGAAACTCATCATCTATGTGAATTTCTCTGTGAAATAATAAGTTTATTTTGAACCTGTTCAACAGATTTTATTTATTTTAATTTACTGCTTGTTACTGGTAAGGTATTTCTTTCTTTTGTTGAAGTGACTAAACTAAAAGGCTGTTAATTGCCAGGAGTTGTCTTTTTTTCAGAATAAACATTCATAAAACATACTGAGAAATATATCTTTTCCTCAATCTTAATATTTTCAATATGTTTCAAAGGAATTTCATTGTTTTCAACATTGCTTTTTGAAAAAAAAAAAAATCTGCATTTGGGTCTATCTGGGAGAAAAACTGTAAAAATTTTTACCTAGGTTTTTGCCTAGGTAAAAGTGTTCTATGAAAACTTCAATTTAAGAGAGAAAGTAATTTTCCTTTGATTTTTTTTAGCAATAAACATTTCGACAAAGGCTGGTGCCGAAGTACATTGCACAGCAGAAAAGGGAAGCTTCTGCTACTGCTCTCTGAGCTACATTTGTTACAGAAAATTAACCCAGAGAGTCTTGTTCCTCACAACTTGAACTTAACACATTTCATGCATTCTAATAACATAAAAAGAAAATAGGACCATAGGCACTTGCTCTCTACACTCTTGATGAGCTTCTGCTATTACACACTTGCTTCATAAATTATCTGTTGGCTCTAAGCCACATTCAGCCTCCACTTTGATGCTCTGATCTCTAAATTGCCAGAGGACCTGAAATACAAGAGGATTCAGCAAGCTGTCTTCTGTTATCATCCCAGCAGCTGAAGGCTGGCATGGCAGCATGACATTTGATTGGTAGATTGCCACCTAATAAATTAATGTAATAGATAATAGGATTTAATTGCTTGAGTCTCTCCTTTCTGTAGCATCAGCTAACCTGATGAGTAGCTTACATTTTTGCTGACACTATCAGCAGTTTCTGATGGCCTTTACAGTAGTAATATCACTTTTTGGCCAAGTCTGAAGAAAGTCTTTGAGGGTTCACATCACTTTTCTATTCCTGGCTCTGCTTCCTGGATAAACCTTGTTCGGGCTCCATTTTCTACATAACCATTCCTTTCCTGGGAAAATGTCTAATTAATCATCAACAGGAGAAGGTGAGAGAGAAACTACTTTTGGATGACAATGATTTGGGAGCCCTGTACCACTCCTGCTCTTCCAAATCTCTGGAAAAATATGCTGGGCTCAAAGGGCATCTCTTTTTACAAAATTTATAACAGATTCTCCCGTAACACCCAATTTTGATACTCTAGAGACTGCATGACTGTGACTTTCACACTTTATAAAGGAATTATTTATGTTTTTGAGATTGGACTTTGTAACTTAGGAAGCATGTTATTTTCTCCTTCTTCCACACGCTATCATCTTGTCTCACACAAACATTGGCACATTTATATTTTAATCACTCCACAAGTTGCATGTGTTGTATGCAATTCTTCCTCTCTGCTGTTGGGAGGCAATAGAAATGCAGGTGAGGCACTACTGACCTTGTAACTGCATCAGACTATCTGTCACCAATCATGAAAACGTACCAGAAAAATTTGAAAGTGAAATACATAAACGAAAAGGGGTGCAGATGGGTACAAGGAAGACCTCTAACAAACAGAAAGAGAGTCAGGTCTGTGGTGATGCCCCTTCCCCAGTTCTGTCCACCAAGACGAAAAATAATTTAGTCCATTCTAATAAGGCAAGGATTTTTGGTAGCAATCTTAAAATTACCATATCGGCTATATCTACTAAAGGTTTCTATCCTGAAGGATTTATGTTTCTTAGATCTCAGTTTCTTGTAAATGTGGGTTTGTAGCAGAATCATGAAGGAAAAATGCTGGAGATGTGATCTGATCTGATGTCTGAAGTAGATAATGTGTATTTTCAAAATAAGGAGAAATCCCTGGGCACTAGTTTTGGAACTGCTGAGATGGAAAGATTACTCCAGCTTTTGATGTCTGGAAAGGTCACCAATGTCCAAAGACCTGTTGAAGAAATATCCCTTCTATATTTTCTGTTTGCTTACCTGGTCAGCAGAAGTCAGGAACCTAGATAAGGAAAAAACTTTTCCCATGTTTTTGAAGATGGACTCCAGTTTCCAGTAATGTTTGCAAACAACTGCAAGATAACCTCCCCTTTCTGCTGCTGACCTGAGAATGTCAGCCTTTGACACTGTACTGTTAGCCACAGAAGCTTGCTGTCAAGGGTGGTACCTGGGCACTCGGCATCAGGAATTTTCTGGCTCCACTGGGGTAAACAGAATTTTCTAAGAAAATAGCATATTTGTCTCACTTGCCACGTTGTAGACCCAAACCAGCACTGTTGCCACAGCTACGCTCCTTTTCTGCCCTGCTTTTCATACACAGAACACACAAATCTTACTTAGTGGTACGATTGCTTGCTATTCAGCTGGTAGATACACCGCACGCTCTCTTTCCAGGGGAACTGGGATTCATCACAGATTAGTGATTGTTTTTTCACAGTGAAATCTTAAATAAAACCAATTTCTAGTCAGGTCTTAAGTTAATTCTTTTAAGACCTCAGTGTGAGTTATGTTTTGTTAATCTGTAAAATCTTTAATTTTAGCCCAGTGTTAGAGGTGGCAAATCTTTATTTCAACATCATATGGGATTGATAAAATCTCTTGATTTGCTCCAGAGAAGAAAGAAAAATGATTAGCAAACATTTCTGTCTTCAGTTCTTGTAGTTACATCATTTTTTTGTTGTTGTAAAAATTTTTGTATAAAATCTTACTTCTTTACTGCTACTGTCCAAAATATGTCAATGAGTTGTAGAAATATCTCATCTATTAAAACGATTTTGCATCATTTCTATGAAATGCAAAACTTTCACAAGCACTGTTTTAACAGTATGTTAGCCAAAGTAGTGCTGACCTTAACACTGAGATCAAATATTGGGAACTTTATGGTTAATGTAAAAAAAGCCCCAAGCCCTAGACAACTTTTTTTTTCATATTTATTATAATTATCTCATTTTCTGATTATTATTTTCATAACTGGATGAAGGAGTTATGCCTGTAGTTTAATGTGGCTACTATTAAAACGTAACCTTCAAGACAGGATTTGTGAATACTGCCTAGATATAGAGAAAATCATTTTCACCTCTCTGTGCTTGTTATCTCCTCTGAGAACAATGGATATAATAATATATCTTTTGAAGTTCACTTCAGAGTTATGTAGGACTTAGTCAATAGACTTCGTAACTTTTGGAAGGACAAGAAGTATATCATGGAAAGGCATCAACAAACCATTTCAGATATTAGTATGCATTTATATATTCACATTTAACTTGCATTATACCTTTATTAACTAATTTAAAAGAAGAAAATCATAACAATTTGCTGACCAGACATTTAGATGTTCTTTGATGAGCCATATAAATACTGAAAACATAGTTTTCTCTGTAGCAGGACTTGAAGCCTGCAGGGAATAAGCAGAGAAGTACTGTAAAACTTCCAAATAGTACAGGATGATACAGACCCTCTGTAGAAAGACACATATATATATATATATATATAT
>VWZG01006603.1:12692-27674 GCA_013396735.1 Grallaria varia
TAAAAGGTATAAACTTATGTTGGAATTAATTGTGAAGTTCTACATATCACAGCTGGAACTGCTTTGTGATGAAACAATATAGTAATAAACCAACTTTATGAGGAGGGCTAGAAATAGTAGGAGAGAAACACTCCAGCACTGTACAGACAATATTGGTGCATGGCAATTGCCATAATCATTTATGGATTCTATTTTTACAACAGAATAGGAATACTTTTACAATATTCTGCAATGAAAGGGAGGAAATGCACTTTTACACCTCAGAAGAAAATGTAAAAAGTTACAAGAATTTATATGAACAGAAGTATTATGGTCACATCAAGTCTTTAGAAGAAAATACATTATTATGCATAATATAATGTAATAAAAAGAAGACTTCAAGATTTACTTACATTATTTTTACTTACAGTTTCCAAGAGCTATTTATCAGCTTTTAAAATAGGTTTGTTTTGGGGTTTTTTCGTAATATTTCCACTGGTATTGTTCACATCTTGGTTGTCTGATGTCTTTCTAACCTTTAGTCTGGAGATTTATGAGTGCACTAATAGGCTTCACAGCCTCTTCCCTCCTTTGTTAGGCCTCAATCGACCTGATGTGGTGAAAACCGTATCCCCCTTAACTAAGGGCAACTGTGGAAAGGCCTTTTTGAGAAAGCTGTGAGAAACAGCCTCAGGGCCTGCCCCTTGGCCCATTTCAAGAGTCACATCTTAACCTCCCCTTCCCTTGCAAAGTAACCCACTCTTGCTGCTCTTGACACTTGAGGGGAAAAAAAAAATCTAGAAAAGCAACTTGATTTTCTATACTTGACTGAATGTTTACCAGTGGTCCAATGAATAACTTTCTCAGTGTCAGTCTCTGGCTGTTTTCTAGTAGAGACATTTTTAAATTATAACCAGATCTCTTCATCCGGGATTTATACAATTGGGCAATCTTTTCCCATTATAAAATATCCAAATTGCTTTATGTCTATAATCTCTACATAAAACAGGCTTCCAAAGAATTTTGCCAATCTGAGGTACTGAACCACCATCAAGTGACAAATTTAGAGTTCTGAGTCACATGAAAAATTGTGCTTGGTGGTTTGTTTTTTTTTTTTCCCTAATGAAACACTGGATACTGGAATTTCAAGTGAAGTTAGAATTTATTAATTTTTTTATCTGAAAGAAAGCTACATTCTTTTGTTCAATATTTTTTTCTAATAATGTGATGTTTTCACTGTATGGAAAAGTGAAAACTGCATTTAAATTATTACAGCTTGACTTTTAAAATGCTTTGCCATAGAAAGTAAAATGGGTAGTTCCTTTTTGCTACATTTAAAATTGCCCACATTATTTATGTAAAAAATATTTCCAAATATAAAGGAATCTGCCTGAGCCTTCTTTCACTAGGCTGATTTTTAGCTAGAAAAAAAAAGAAAGTCTCAAAAATAAGGTAAAAAACCCACCAAACACAAAAACATAAAGACTATTTTAATTATATTGGAAAATCTATATTATGTCGTTTTGAAAAAAATGTAATGTTCTTTCTTAACTGTAATTTGAATTACAAAAGAGTCAAAACTGAACTTTCTTATATCTCAGGAACAGGAATTTGAATTCTTTTAACTGTAAAGGATATTGAAGAGTATGCCTGTTGAAGAGATGAGGATTGTATTTAGGGTAAACCACAAAACATTTGCAACTGGGAAACAGTTGTAGCGGCAGAATAAGAATTTACTCACTTGAATGTTCAGTACCTTGATTTCATGGGTGAGTTTTAAAAAGCAACATATTCACAGACTGGAAAAATTATAAAGAGAAGATACATCCTCTATTAACTTTATTTTCTAATGAAGTAGGACAGTTTGAAGGACTTTTTTAAACTGAAATATCACTAAAACTGAAATAGTCTTTGTCTCTTGTCCAACCTCCTGATCAGTTCTGTGGCAGCTCTCAGGTCAGACCACATTGCTCAGGGCTTTACTTGGTTGGAGCCTGAAAACCTCTAAGGAAGCAACCTCTCTGAATAACCTCTTCTACTGCCTGGCTCTCCCTATGGGGGAAAAATGTCCTCTTATATCTGGACTGAATCCCCTGTGCTTCGATTTATATTTGTTGTCTCTTAAACTCCTATGATGCACTTAACCAAAGAGCCTCAGTGACCTTCCTGTAAGTGTTGGAGGACAGCGTTGAGGTTCCCTTCCTGAACAAGTCCAGTCCCTTAGCCTCTCCATGAAGGGTAAGTGTTCCCACTCCAGCCATGGGTGGGTTGACCTTGGCTAGATGCCAGATGCCCACCCCAGCTGGGCTCCCACTCCCTTTCCTCAATAGGAGTAAATATGATTAAAAAATTTGTGGATTGAGATATAGACATAGAGATCACTTATCAATTACCATTGCAGACGAAACAAATTTGACTTGAGGAAAATGAATTTGTCACTAAATAATTAGATTTGGATGATAAGAAACAAAGAGGAAAACTGAAAAATCACCTTCCTCTCATCCCCCTTGTCACCCAGACTCGACATCACTCCGCTCCCCACTCCTCTACCTTGTCAGCCTTGAGCAATGCAGGGTAGTGGGGAATTATGGTCAGCCTATAACAACACCTCCTCACACTTGCTGCCTGCTCCAGCATGGGTTCTCTCCATGAGCTGCAGTTCTTCAGGGTGAACCTGCTCCGGTGTGGACTCCCATATGAGCTTCAGGGAAATACCTACTCCACTGTGGTATCTCCATGGTCTGTAAGGACTGTTCCAGTACCTGAAGCACCTCTTTTTCCTCCTTCAAACCTGGGGCTCACAGGACTGTTTCTCACTTTTTTTTTCCACCCCTACACTCCTCACCACCTATGCAGTGTTTTTGATCTTTCCCAGAGCTTTTCCCGGTTTAGCTGATGTGTCCTGCAGTTTGTCCACTGGACCTGGCTAGAGTCAGCTGGAACCAGCTGTGTCCAGCATGAGGTGGCCTCTGGCATCTCTTCATATGGTGACCCTGCAGTCCCACCATTGCCAGCATCTAGACATAGGTGGACACAGGCACCATGTACATCAGCCTTCCACTAAACCTATAGTTTATATCCTATATATCTCATTATAACTTATATATTTCATTCCTCACTCCTTTCCAATAATATTTTATTTTGCTTTTCTCTGATTTTTTTGCAGATTTTTATTTCTGTCTAATAATGATGACACTGAAGGAATATGCTGAAAGCCAGGAACAGGCACATTTTAGGAAGTGAGTGGGACTTTAGTTATCCTGTCTAGAACCGGGCAGCTAAACCACCTGCACCACAGAATATGGGGGTTTCAGGCCATTCTGGAGCTCTCATTTAGGTGGACAGCCAAGTAAGTACCGAGGAATACTTGAAATACAAAGAATTCTTTTGTCCCCACTGCTGAATACCAAAAAATTAGCATTGCAACTATCACATGTCTGATGTAGTGTATATGTGACAGCCCTTTCAAAAAGTCTTGTGCCAGAGCTAAAAGTGCTGCCTAAGTCATTCTGCATCTCCATATTTTGATCTCCATTCAGATCAAATAATAATATTAATAAAAGAACCTGCACTGTGACTGAAAATCATTCACTTGAATATGAACGATTCACTTGAATGTCCTGAGAAATAGGCAGGAAGAAATTATCTTAAGCCTCAAACACTCTGTTCATGTTTACAGGAGTAAATCAGGTCTACATGCAAACAATTCTTCTAATAGCAAGAGCAATCCTATAGCAGTTTACCAGTATTTATTTACCCAGTAAAACAACTTTCCTTTGATTTCAGTGGCAGTCTTTTCAGAGTGAAGATTAAGGAACGTGAAACTTCACATTATCATGGAAATATGTATAGAGTGCTCTTACTGAGTCTAATGACGCAGCAGGGAAGCCCTCAAAATCCTGAACATATTAATAAACTAGTTTTTAAAAGGTCATATTCTCATGGGGACCATTCTGTACTGTTTTGCTAAGATTGAGCAATTTAAAACTACAGGACAAAAATTTGTCATCTTTAGTTTTCTAAAACTGGCAAAAACTTAACGTTTCAGCTATGAGGTTGTTTTTTCCCCCACATCATTCCACTTTATCGTGCTGACAGTCAAGATGTTTATAGTGCTATTAATATCAAACCTGCATATGTGGAGTCATTTGGCAGTTGTTTTCATCCAAATTCTGCAGAAACAAATGTGCTGAGAACTGAAAATGAAACTCAAAATAAGATGCAACATTTAGTGCCCTCAGAACACTATGTTAAACACACAATGTGCTCTGCAACACTAGGACCTCTTGCTTTAATAACAAATTTCTTTTAAAAAGTAGCTTAGAGCTCAGTCTTGTTATTTGGCTTGGTAATATTCAATTACAAGCAAAGAAATAATAACTGTTTTCACCTCCGAAATTACCAGGTGAAAATATATGGCTTATGTTATAGAGGCTAGTAGAAATAAGAATGTTTATTTCTTATTTCAAAGAGACAAAGCATCCCCCTCCTTTCTGAATAAAAAATCACAGATAACTACAATTGAAACACCTGCAGGTGACTAACTGTAACTACCAACTTTTTGGCAATATTAACAAGGACAGCAGAAAGGAAACATATCTCTTTATTATATAATTAATTATTGCTCCTATTGCTATATATAATTTGAATCTCTGTGCTGAGCTTCATACTGTGCTAGACACAGAAAAACAAAAAGACATATTCCTTTTCCTTGGGAGTTAATGATCCAAAAATAAACCACTCATGGAAATGTTTCTGTCAGGTGAGAGCATTGGTGGTGGCAAAGAACTATTCTCTGCCAGTTCTCTACTAGATCCATAGATAATAAAGATATTTCACTCTGCCATACTAATGGGCTTGCACATTTCATGAGCATTCAAATCACATGTGGATACTGCTAATACTGAAGTAGAAAATCAACTTGGTTTGAAAAATCTGTAATGGTCTTTTCTGAAATGTTATTGTGGAAGACTTCTACAATGGAAAAAAATTTGAAGACTACTGTTCTGACTTTTGTTTTATATCAAGAACATAAAAAAAATTAATAATTTTCCTATTATTAATCTTCTACTTTGGACTTTGTGCCACTATTAAGGATGGAAAATTTTTTCCTTTCAGACTTTACTGTCCTTTGGCATCCTCTTTGTCCTTCTGCTTATTTATTCATTCAGCTTTCCTATGAATTTTCCGTGAAGCTCATTTGCAGAAGTTTGTTCTGAATAGGCAGAGTTATAACTATAGGAATAATCAAGCAATACAAACAGAAGGAAAATGTTTCTATAAGAACACATGAAATATCACAAAAAACTAATGTTTCCATTAAACTTGGCTGTGAGTTTCCATTTCTATCTCCTTTGTCTTTCCCCTTCTATCTAAAACTAAGCTGCTTGAAGTGAAAAATAAAAGTACAAACAGCATTTGTTATAGGTCAGAGAGGACTCTAGTAGTGTGCACCTTTAAATAATAAAATTTCATGATATTGCATGACTCAAATTATTTGATCTTGATCAACAAATGCTTGCCAGTCACAAAGAAATTTTGGTGTCATCTCACTCCTCATAGTAGTAAAGAAAAATGAAAAAATTCCAAACATAACATATCCTCTTTTTTTTTTTTTTTTAACAAATAAACATATACTATGAGAATTATTCTGTCTTTGCCTTTATTCCTTATCAAACACAATTACATACTGACACTCTACCAAAAAGGCATAAAAATGCCATCATTTTCATGAAGTAGGATTCTATATTCATCTCTTACCAGAGCAAGATATGTGGTCTTTGTTTTTGTTACAAATACCCAAGTGACCCAAATGGAGGTATTGATGATGGTGCTGAGGGAATTAATGGATTGTTAGAACCCATTTTTAATTCTTTGTCCTTGATACCACTGTCAGAATAAGTCAACAAGATTTTAATATTAAAAAAAATGGGTAAGAACTGAAAACTGAACATCTACCCATTCAATTATCTATTTACTATAAATAATGAAGCAAATTTTAAAGCAGAATTTTTTCTTTTGATTAAATATTATGTGGAATGAAAGTTTCTTAAAGACCACTATAGCACAACAATGCCTTAGAAACACAGTTGTATTGCTCTGTAATCTATAGAGTATGATATACTTAGTTGTGTAGCACAAGTCTGTATTCCTAGTGGTCCTATTTGATATGATTGTCCCTTTAGTACAAATTTTTCAAGGTCTTTGAGGTTAAGTTCAGGCAGATCACACAGTGAATTGGGCAGTCATATAAACAGGTTTTGTGTTGATTTTGTGAGAAGCTGCAAAATAAAGTGCAGGATCCACTAGCATGAGAGTAGCAGTATGAACTTCAATGATGCAAGACCCCAAAGTACGTGACAAAGATTTTCAGAAGAACATGAAATTTTATGTAAAGGTGCAATAAGCAGATGTAGAGGGAGTTGAAGAAGTACTAGAACAACCCACAAACATAAGCAGGGAAAAACATATTGCTATTACCTGACTTCTGCCTTCATTAGTGAAATGAGTTCAGACAGTGCTTCATTTTGCTTATAGAAGCCTTTATCCTGAGCTTACGGCACCCTTTACAAAAAGTGAGATATACGGTCAGATCAGACTGAAATGCAATATCGCTACATAACAAAGCCAAAAAAAGTAATCAGCTGTAAAGAAACCAAATCCAAGAACTATCTCTTTCCCTCACAGACACAAGCTCTAAGCATATTTTTATCATTCACAATGTGTGAGCACTTCAGCATGTCCTGCAGATGGGGAAATATTAGGAAGCAATTTGCTCGTAATGGAAATGAATGCAAATCAGTCTGCTTGAGTAAAATGACTTTGTAGAGGTGGGGTGGGAGAGGATTTGCCTTCATCCAAGAAAAAAAGAAAAGGAGACGTTGAGCCTTAATTGTGTACTTCTTTGCCTCAGACTGCTCGAGTGTGCGGTTCAGAAGGGGCGATGCTGCATCCCACACTGCCTCTCCTGCAATCTGTTCAAGCAAGGACCGTCCATCTGCTGGCTTTCAACAGACCTCCAGTTCCTCATGTGTTTGTTCACAGATGCAGGTAGGAGGTTTGATTGCAGGTTTCTAAAACTCGAATCCAAGATTATGACACAAATTTGCAAACATACTTGCATATAGCAGAGTCTTATCTGTTTGCTGGGAAATGTTCTATTGTTTGGCTTGCAAATCACTTCCATTTAAATTGACACATAGTAGTGATACTTGTGCATGTAAAATTACATTTGCACAAGATCACTTCAGTTTAGTCAGGAACTGTAAAGTATAAAATGACAGAAAACATTAAAGACAGCATCCATGAAATTATTATATGTGAAATAGAAATTATTTGACAAGAGAAAGATCTGCAATGGATTTTTTTTTTTTTCAGAGAATTGGTTCTCAAACTATGGAAAGTATAGTTTCTGAAAGTAACATTATAATTTCAATTTACTCCCAAGGGTTCTCTACAAGTAAATCAAATGCTATATTTTTAACAATGGACTGAATTGTCCTCTTTATAAGAAAATTACAGATTACTGCAAAAGCTTGATTGCAACTGAAAGTACTTTCTAATTCTATTTGTCTTCCCTCAAGAATGTCCCTTTCTCCTGAAAGGTAGTTCTTGATATTGGAAAGTAAGTGTGGAATATGAAAGAGATGGTGCAGAACAAAATACACCAACACATGACTATTCTGTTTTGATAGGAAAAATCTCTGTAGGAAGATGCTACTATGATATTTAATAAACTACTAAGTGAGACTTTCTTCCTACTCTACCAGCTCATTAGATTACAGTCCACAAATAAGATTTGGATTCATTCATAAGCAGAACTTGATGGGACCAAGGTAAGGCTATTATTATTTCTAGGTTTTACTTTGACAACTTCTATGAACACAATTTGGTTTCAGAAAAAAGTACTTGATCAGTGAATCACAAGTGATATATGTATATATGGATTATTTCAATTTCATTCTAAACATATTTCAATATGTGCCTAAGTGGAAAAAAATTCTCATTCTAGAATGAAAGAGCGGATTCTCAGTCTTCCACGTAGTTTTTCAACACTCCAGAGTGATTCAGCTGCTGAGCTGCAGAACAAGTCCAACCTGCCCGACATCCCTAGAGCACAGTTATGTACCCAGATGCTGTTCTGCAAGATGATCAAAATATAACTGAGAAAGAATTCTGCCAACTACCCAGGCAAACTGGATGCCTTTTTTCAGTCTGTTTTATTAGTAACAGGATAAATGTTAGCTTTTGTTATAATTTTTATAGGATTCAAGGTAACACTGATTCTACTTTACATCTTCAGTTTTTTTACTGATATGATTTCCTTGATGTGAGTGAAATTAAACCAGGATTTAGATCCCAACCTTGCTAAGTACTGAGTGTATGTGAGAAGTGAATAATTTCAGATCTTACCATATGCAGGCAGAAGGAATAACAGAATACGTGCATGATTTCTTTAAAGCTAAATGATTCTGTTCATTGATAGATGTCTCAGGAAAAATCCTGGCACTTGGCTACTCACATTCATAGAATTAAAGAATGGTTTGAGTCGGAAAGGACTTTTAGAAATCATCTAGTCCAGACCCCTTGCAAAAAGCATGGGCACCTTCAAATAGATCAGGTTGCTCAGAGCCCCATCCAACCTGAGCTTGAATGTTTCCAGGGGTGGGCACCTGTCACCTCTCCGGACAACCTGTTCCAGTGTCTCACCGTCATAAAAAATTTCTTCTTATATCTAGTCTGAACGTTCACTCTTTTATGCCTTGTCCTATCACAACAGGCCCTACTAAAAGGTCTGTCCCCATCTTTCAGACAGTCATTCTTTAGGTATTATAAGGCTGCAGTAAGGTCATCTTGGAACCTTCTCTTCTCCAGCCTGAACAACCCCAACTCTCTCAGACTTTTCTCATAAGAGATGTATTCCATAATTCTGCCCCTTTTTGTGACCCTTCTCTGGATCTGCCCTGCAGGCCCAGGTCTTTCCTGCACTGAGGACCCCAGAGCTGGAGGCAGTTCTCTAGATGGGGTCTCAAAAAAGTACAGCAGAAGGGAGAATCACCTCCCTTGACCTGCTAACCATGCTTCTTTTCATGCAGCCCATGATATAGTTTGCTTTCTAGGTTGCTATGGCTCAAGTTCAGCTTTTCATCCAACAGCACCCCTAAGTCTTTTTCAGCAGGGCTGCTCTCTATCCCTTCATCCCCCAGCCTGTACTGATACCAAGGGTTGCCCTGACCCAGGTGCAATACCTTGCACTAGACCTTGGAGAACCTCATGATATTCACAAGTACAAAGCACAAGTATATTGTCCTTTAAAAATTACTAGAAACTGATTATAAATACACTTGAATACTTTGCATTGTTTTAAGCCCTTCAAAAAATTGAAATTGGTGGAGGGGGGGATAATTTTTAATATTCTAATGATTTAATAGTTTTGTTGTTGACCAGCTTGAAGAACAGTTAGAATTTTTCATGGAACATTGAATGTGAATTGGATGGCTCTGCATCTACAGGGAAATAAAACACCACACACACACACAAAAAACCCCCCACGAACCTATTTAAGATGCAGCTAAGATGTTCGCTGTAGAGGAGAGCAGCTGTGTAGAGCACTTACTATGCAGTAAATTCCAAGCCTGGCATTCTAACTTTCCTGTGAAGATAACCCCCAAAACCATTCAGGCAGGTCAGTGAAGTGCCTGCTTTTATTGCCATTAACATGAGTTACAGCTGTTTACAGTTGCTGCAGTCTGAATGGAGAAAGCAAACATTAACAACGTTTAAAAGATGATCCCACTATGAAATGCGTCTCTGCAAAAATTATATTTGAAATTCAATGTCTGTCATGTATTTTAAGTTCCCAGTTCAAACATGTTTAAATTAAAATTAAAAAGCTTTTTCCATCTGCCAGCCCTGCATATTCAATTTTAAATTTGTAGAGTGAAGCTTCTGCTTTTTGGTTCCAACATCACTTACAGTGCAGTTTCAACAAAAGAAATTCTCCTTACATTTCTGTTCATGACATATGAATCAGAATACTGCCTCTTTGTCTGTGTTCACAAGTGAAAAAGAAAAATAATATATTGTTGTTTAAGTAAACAGACGTGGCTTTTGCCTCCCACAAAAGATAACCACTTGTCAAAAATAGTAATTTTTTTAAGGACAGAGCTTCTTGGATACTTAGCTTGTTGTAAATTACTGAGGTAAGTAGTATTTCAACTCATTGCTGTCAATATCAACCCCTAAGTCTCACTCATATATAATTGTTGAAATAAAAAATCAGCTTCCATTTTATTTGAGTTCATTGAGAGAAGGTTCCTCAAAATGAAGCAATTCAACTTTTCAGTTTCATATTCAGAAAATCAATATTGACGCTAAGCATTCCAACTTCCGTTACAGAAGATATAGGATGATTTAGAGTTGGATTTGAAAAACAGAAACATTAGACTCTTGTAATTTTTTTCTTCTTTATGGAAAAAAACCTGTTCCTCACAGCAGGGAAGGAGATAAAATGTAGATGAAGCATCCTGATTTTCTTATCATATTCTGCCTTAAAAGCATGAACAAGCTAAGGTCAACCTGACATGAGGAAGATTTAGAGAAGATGACTGTGGAGCGAGTAGAATAATAGAAAAAGAAGCAGAATGTATACATCCACTTGCTGATGTCACCCTGTTGTCTTCTTTATTTTCATTTTGGTTTCAAAGCAATGGAAAAGGCCAACAATTCACAGGATTTCATTTTTCTACCATCTAATTGACAACAGAAGAGTCTGAAGAAGTAACTGGGAAACAGTATCCTGGAAAGAAACAAGGCAAAATTGATGGAAAAAAGTACCTTTCATCAGGTAAGCCTTCAAGTTGACATATTTTCAATTTCATGGCCTAAGAGTGAAAGTCCGGCTATAGAGTCTAGCTGTAATAAACACAAATAAGTAAAAGCAGCAATTACAGTGGTGAACACAGTTTTACTTTTTAGCTGAATATATGCTGACATAGCCATTGTCTTTCTCCGGTACATACTTGGTAACAGTGCTGATGACATCAGAGAGACCAACTTTGTGAGCAGATTATGAAGGGGAAGTAATGGTAAAATGTGTTACCTACTCACATTAGGTGTAAAACATAATGCCCTCTGCTGAATGACAGGCAGGGAAGCTGACACCATCAGACCAGCTAAATCGCCAAAGTTGTTGGTGGACTTTTTTGTATAAACTTGCATGTCTGGTTTCCAAGAATGTGTTATATGTGACAGAGGAGTAGCAGGAATGAAAAACTGTTTGTCTGCATATAGGAGGCGTAAAAGGAGAGGAAATTTCCTTTTTTTTTTTTTTAACCGTAAGAATTCCCTTGGATGGAGAGAAGCAGAAGTTAAAGACAAAAAGACAGCAAATCCCACTTTTGCAGTCATGCCTAGAAAAATGTATCAGAACCTTCAATGTGAATATTTTTCAAAAACTGATTTTTTTTTTTTTCAAAACTGATTTTATTGACTCTTGCTGCACAGGCTGTTTGCAATTATTGCAAGTGATGAATTTGTTAGCTAGGAAGCTTGAAAAAAAATTTAATTGTTTTTTATAGCATTGGCTTGAAGAGAACTTGAAACTTTTGAGACTATGTAATGAAACCAAAAATCTGAGACTGTTACAGTCCTGTATCCTAAAACTCAGATAATGTATGGGCTGTATGAATGCAACTTGGTTAAAGCTGCCAAACTCTGTTTGTATTTGCGTATCCAGTATTTTTAAGTATTGCAATCTAGAGACCAAATTCTGTTTGCTGACATTATTTTCTGCATAGCTTAAAATAAATGATATTTGATAAAGACATAAATTGCTCACAGACATTTTAAGAAAAGATAATGCATATAATTGTCATAATCAAGGATGACATGATTCAATATAAACTATTAAATCAGAAGTTCTAGTCATTGATAACGTAAAAGCTGCATTGTTTGCAACCAAGTATAGTTTGAAACTAGGACTTTGGTGACTGTAGATGTTTCATGCTCCTTGACCTGCAATGTGTTAGCTGCTGTCTGAAACAGGCTATTATCATCTAACAGGTATGCAGAATTTGGGAATGGAAGGGGTCATGGCATGGACTTTGATATTTTCTAACTGCTTTAGTGGAAGTTTGTTAATGGAAGATTGTTAGCTGTTGCTCATAATATTACTGAATGAAAGCTTCCCCCCACAAAATTATTATATTTTTATGAGGCTGCATTTAGAAGGGATAGTATGAAAGATATTCACATTTCTTTATCAACTTTCTAGTCTTTTCTTCCTTTGATGGTTTTTGTAGGAATGGAATGAGAAGGGGCAGATGATAGGTTCTTCATTTTCATATTTTTTTGTTACTATTAAGCAGATCTGTAATGGCCTCAGGCAAGAGTAGAGTTCTGTTGCTGAAATTATAGCTACTTTAAGTTAAAAATTAATAGTTATTTATTTTTTATTTATAAGCGATTACTTATCTAGGGATATGTATGATTTATAGTTAAACATTTTAATTTGTTATATATTTCTCTGGTGTGATAAAGCATATCAAACAAACAATAGAAATGCTTAGATACTACATATGTTCATAGAATTGGTTATTAAATGCTGACTGTCATATTCTATGGTAATTGGGTGTGCTTGTTAGCATTTGAAATGTGGTAGTAGAATATACAGGTAATGTTTGGGTAATGTTCTTGTCTGGAAAACCATCAATTTTAATATTTTTAAATTATTTTAATTGCAAAATGTTAAAGGAGGAATAAAAAAAAAGAGGTGGCAGAAAAGTTAATTTTTTAATTCTTTTGGTGGCTAAGTGAAAACTATTCAATTGTCACTTAAAGGAAACAGTTGAACTAGTGGTTATTTTTATTTTAAATGTTTTAGTATAGATTGCATATAAACATTTCTCCTCTAATTAATATATTTAGTGAGATTTCATAGAGAACAATAAGAAATCTGAATTTGCCCTTTTAACTCTGAGTTCTTAAACTTTAGAGGTTAAATACAGACTAGGAGATCCTGAAAGGGGGGAGGAGGAGCTACATCTGAACTTCTCAGCCTGCTGATAACTCACTCTCTTACACTTCACCCTCTTCACTCTTACAACCAGGGGCCTGCAGCAAATATAGGAATACAAGGCCCATTGTAGACCAGCTGTTGTCAAATATTATTAAAATAATCCCATGAAACAACTTTTGTTCTGCATTTCTTGTCTATAATATTCTCAGATAGTTTATGTAAGTGGAGAGTAGAAAAAATTATTTTAAAGACATATGATGTTAATGCTCTGTTGACCATGCTTTGATACTTAAAACTTGGGCTACTCTGAAAAACAGTCTTTTCTTTTTCTTTCACGATATAGGCTAAGAGGTGCACAGCCTAGAGGTAGGAATACACTTAATGATAGCCAAGTAACTCAGGATCTGGATGATGCAGAAAAGGTCATCTGCACAGGTTTAATCTCTGTCTTGCACAATTCCCAGGTTGGTTTTTTTTTATTTTGTTTATTTTTTTATTTATTTTTTGGTTTGGGTTTTTTTTTGAGATTTAGAGATTTTAAAAAAGAGTAACATCATAGTTTATTTCACAGACCTTGGTGATAGACAAGCTCTAAAATTCAGGCAATGTCTCACCACTGTTGAGCGGAAAAAACTGAAAGCAAACATGTCACTGTTTTTTCCCATGTTAGTCTTTCTACCACTGTTACTCTATTATTACTAGCAAATACTTTGTGAAGGTGGCAGAAATCTACACTCAAAAAAAGCATCAAAAACAAGTATAAAAATTTTAATAAGTGAGTTCCAAAAGTGGTTTTGAAAGTCCTCCTCAACAGGAATCTCATTATCACAATCAACTTAATTGAAACTGAAATAAAACCAGTTGGTTTTACAGCTTGCAAGTAGATCAAGATAAAAAACATAAGTATTTGCTTCAAATTCTGTTTCCCAATAGAAACCTTCTCACTGCCTTCTGCTCTCCCCGGTGTCTGAGGTGATGGAGGCAGGAGAACCCACCCAGAGCCCCAGCAAGGATATCTGCCCTGTGCTCACTACTTCAGCACATGACAGGAGGAAGGGACTCACAGCAGCAGAGCAGTGGCACGCTGTGTATGGCAAAAGGAAGGAAATCAGGCCTGGGAATGCTCTAGGGGTGCAGATAGGCATTGACAATCATAATCAACTGTGTGGAACTGCACTCATGGGGCAGTGACCAGACACAGTACTTTCATTCTTGTGATTTGTTTCTGGTCATAACCTTAGACTGAAAACTTGGCAATGTTTTGTTTTCTTGTTTTTTGTTTTTTTTCCTGTGTATAATGGCAAGAGAAAAAGAAATCTGTTAGAGTGAGTTGTTTCTCACCATTGAGCTAGACAGCTCTGACTCATTCTGCTCTCATACCTAATGTGCATACGCCCACCATGCATTGGCTGAGCACAGCCGTAACCTTGCAGTCATGACAGCCAGGCCTTTAAACCATTTTTACTACTCCACTGCCCTGATACTGAAATGACAAAAGAACATAATAATGACTATTAAACAACTTCAGTCTAAATTAGACACACTCTATAACCATATAGATCAAACTATGGCTATTTCTTGGAATGTGTAGTGTGACTCTTTGTACGTTTACTGTTTCAAGTAGCAACACCT
This sequence comes from Grallaria varia, assembly GCA_013396735.1. Taxonomy (NCBI): domain Eukaryota; kingdom Metazoa; phylum Chordata; class Aves; order Passeriformes; family Formicariidae; genus Grallaria; species Grallaria varia. The sequence continues at coordinate 27,322 of VWZG01006603.1, forward strand.
AGGATAAAATATAACTTTAGACATATTTAAATGTGTCTGGTCATGTTCGACGTTATAAGGATAGACCTTTTTTTTCATGACATCTTTTAGTGCACTGTAAACTTAGGGTAAAATCATAATCTAAATGAAATAAATAGTGAAATATGGCTTTTTTTTTTTTTTAAGAGATGGAGATGTAAACTTTAAATTTAAACTGGAAAGAACTGTGAATTTAGAATGCCCCATTATTGTGATCACAGAACTATATACATACATTTATACACAGCTTATACCTCTATAAGAAAATTTTTGTATCTATCATTGCTGTTATGGGTGTCACATACATATATATGTCACATACAGATGAGATCGGA
>VWZG01006603.1:29245-49448 GCA_013396735.1 Grallaria varia
CCCCCCCACCCCCCCCTCCACTCCCTTTCAGGAGGGGGGAGTCTGTTAGGTTGGTGTTTGGTTTTGGCTGGGAGCCAACCTAAACTATCACACTGGTGAAAGGTCCATTTATCATCATAATCTTCCTCTGCAGTCCAGCTTTTTCACTGAATTCTTACTCCATGCCTGTGAAAAACTTCATTATCCTGGCTTTCTGTAAGCCTATTATCTGGACATCATGGCTAGTTTTTTATGGCCAGGTGGTATCTAAAACTTCCAGATTTTTCTGCATAATTCATCTAACAGGTGATACCATTCTTTTTTCCATCTAAAATCTTCCTCAAAAAAAGTCTATTTTGTATTTTTAAGTGACTGAAAGATCTTTTTTATTCATTGCCCCAACAACATATTTTTTACTGATTTCCCAGAATGCTGTTGTGTAGATATTTTTCTTGATCTGTTACTGCAAGCACGACCTCTCTCCTCAGTCTCCTAAAGTTTCCACTTCTTTATTTCATCAGAAGTTATTTGTCTTTGTTTTCAAAATTTATGCAATCTTTCTTTACCTTGAACAATACTACTTCTTCCAGACTGAGATCCTGAGAGGCTGACTACTGTCTGTGCAACCCACAGTAGCATCCTCTGTCACTCTTTTCTTTCATTTTCAAACCATGCCTTTCTGCTTTCTCCCACAGTGCCCTTCATGCTTTAAAAGAGCTCATGCCTGTACCATGTAACCTTCCTCTCATCCCTGAAGAACTTATCACAGCTGAGAGGTTTTCAGAAACCGTGGATGACAATAATGCTTGAGTGCTCTGCCCTGCTGCTTGCCATGTTGAATACTACTCTTTAACTGCACCTTTGTCTTCCCTTGTCAGTATCCTTGAGTTTCTTCTCATAAACCAGCAGCAGACACTGGCTTTTTTTTGGTGTGCAATACCCCACAGAGATTCCTAATCTTTGACTGAAATTCCTGGTATCCGGGCTAATAGAAAAAACAAATGATAAAAAAATAGTTTCTTGAAAGTGACAGGACAATTAACTCCTGACATTTGTATAGCAAACAACAGTTTGCTTAGATGCATTATGAAGCACACAGCTACTGAGGTTTTTTTGGATTTCTGAGCTGCTTTATTATTTTCAAAGTAGCTTCTGAAGACAACTGGGCCAGTGTTGGTTTTTGAACTCCAAATAAAAAGTGTCTTCTTTGTGTCTGATTTTCCCAGTTCATTTTAAAAGCCTTACAATGGTCTATTTGTCAAGTTAACATTTCACAAACTAATTTGTTAAAATAGGAATCTTATAAATTTATCTTCTATAACCATTTGTCAGTTTATTCTTCTAAACCAGATGCATTTCTGCAACTATAAAAGCTAATGGTTAGAAGTGGAAGTCTCAAATTATATAGTGTTAACTTGTTTATTTAATTTTCTTCCTTTTAGTAAAAATCAGTCTAAAAATGATACAATTTTTCTTTTAAACCATACTATTGAATAAACAAAGAAGTGTTTCTTACAACATTGCATGTTTGCCTTAATTTGTCTTTTTTTTTTTTTTTTTGCTTATTAGAAGGGCCTTTTAATGTCACGTGGTCACATGCATTGCAAGAATAGTCATAGCATATGCTACAAAAATGTTAAGTCTGGCACCTCAACCCTGGCTTTCTTTCACAGTCCTTCCTTCAGCTTTGCCACTTCTGAAATTAAAATTCTTCTTTATTACTAGTGTTTTGCTCTGTACCTTAATATGTGCTCACTGCCTCCTCATCCTGCATACCTGAAAGAGACCCTCATGGGCTCTCTGTTACTCCCACACCATTCATCATCATCATCATGGCTCAGCTTCGCGAACGAAGATTTGGGAAGGGCTCTACCCGCACTTGCTGCAAGTGCGCTGATGGCTCAAGAGGCCAATGGGAGATAGGCAAGGCCAGTTGCTTAAAAAAGCACAGCAGAAAGTCTCCATAGGCGGGGTTGGTGAGGCACGGTTCTTTCTGCGTTGTCTTTTCTCCTCCAGACTGATTCTGCGTGCATTCTCAAAGGAATCAGCAGCGTTATAGATGGTGTGTCTCCATGCCTCCCGATTGGAGGCCAAAGTGGACCATTGATGGTAGTCAATATGGCCAAGGCTGAGGTATTGTTTCAGAGCGTCCTTGTATCTCCTCTTTGGGGCTCCTCTCTTGCGGCAGCCGGTGGCAAGTTCACCATAGAGCACGATCTTAGGGAGGCGGTGATCCTCCATCCTGGAGACGTGCCCTGCCCAGCGCAGCTGCGTTCTCAGCAGCATGGCCTCAATGCTGGTGACTGCTGCCTGTTCAAGGACAGACACATTGGTCACGTAATCAGACCAGTGGATGTTTAGGATAGTGTGGAGGCAGCGTTGATGGAAGCGTTCGAGGAGATGCAGGTGGCGGCGGTAGATGACCCACTATTCAGACCCATATAAAAGAGTGGACAGAACAATGGCTTTATAGACACTGATTTTGGTACTTCTTTTCAGATGTTTATTGTGCCAGACTCTTTTATAGAGTCTTCCAAAGGCACTTTGCTAACCTGTTGTCTATCTCTTGGTTAATCTTACCATCTGAGGAAATGATGCTTCCCAGATAGGTGAACTGCTGGACTGACTTGAGTTCTGATTCACTTATGGTGATGTGGGGGTGATGGAAGGCTTCCTGAGGTGCAGGTTGGAAGAGAACTTCTGTCTTCCTCAAGCTGATTTCCAGCCCAAAAAGCTCAGCAGCTTCTGCAAAGCAGGATGTTAAGCGGTGCAGAGCTGCTTCTGTCCCACACCATTACTGTAAGTGTGTTTTACCCAGAGATGAACTGCACAACTATACTTGCATTCCCAGGAAGTGAGACTGTATGAACTGCACCTAAATGAGGGCCACTGCAGCTCCACATTGGCCCACTGGTCCTTCAGCGCACTGACTTGTAGTTAGTATTGTCAAAATCTGATTTTCTTTTGAGGTCCAGGAGATAACAGTGATTTTTTAACTTTAACTGTACTAAGGCAGTCGAAATAGCAAAACCAAATCAGATTGAGATAATGACAGAGGCAAGGTTTGTAGAGAGAAGCAAAATAACTTTTACTGTGGTTGTAGCTGGGAATATATACAAGCTTTCAAGCATCGTCTGAAGGAGAAGCACCAAACTGCAAACTAGTAATGAAAGGATGAGTTCCAAAGTACTTTGGCTTTATCAGGGGTGTTAAACAAATGATGTTTGAAATGAATCTTTATCCTGTGTTTCTGTCATTAGCCTGTCTCAGAGATCTGCTTGAAACAGCGAGAAAACAGGACTGTTAGGGAGGAAGTAACGGGTTTTTGCCGCAATTTCTTCACTCATCTATAATGGTGTTTAGTGACTGTTATGCTGAACAGGATTCATCTTATTATTACCTCTCCTCCAACCTGGTTTGTAGTCTCAGGGTCTCTCATTCCATCACAGCTAGGGACAGATAAGGAAAGTTAAGACAACATGAAAGAAATGGTGACCGCAATTGCCTGATCCAACAAATTCTCACCTCACAGTGTAGTATAGATAACAGGGTTTTTTTCAGGCAGAGAGAGAAATGAGAAGAGGAAGAATAAGACCTGAATTGGAAGGGATGGTCTTCAAGGAACACAACAGAATGAGCAAAAAGAGGATGAAATTAAAAATAATTTCATTGAAGAGGAGAAGAGTGGAAATGGAAAACAACAGTAAAGGATGTTGAGATGACTCAGACTGAATGGAAGATAATTTAACTGAAGGAAAAAAATTGTAAAGAAGGGAAGCTGAATCAAAGAGGAAAAGGAAAGAAGCGTGTCTTACTTTCAGCATTTTTTTTTCTTTAACCTTTAAAACCAAAAATATCCTATTTCTGTTGGATATTTATGCCATACATTTCTTTCTAATGGCAGTAAAAATAACATCACTGGTCTGGACAGGCTTTAAGTAGTTATTGGTATTTCAAATCAAATATCTATTAATGTTAGTAGTACATATTTGGTAATTTCAGTGTATTTCATTTGTTTTAAAGTTTGTGATATATTAATGCTTGATTAAGTCTCAAAATATTGACAAGATCCAAGTAGAACCATTTTCCAATCAAAACTTTTCTGTTTTACTCAGCTAGTTACTAGGTAGTTGATGAATGTAGGATCCCATAAGATGCGATATCACCAAGCATTGCTCCGATAGAAACACATATGCATTTGCATCTAAGCAGGGAATCTGATATACCCAATTGACTGGAATAGATTTACCATGAGTAGGTAGCCTGTATGTGCTCTGTATAGTGCACATGTCCCAGGTTGCTGAACACACAGTATGCAAGCTTTAGAACTAATCTGTCTATAAGTTGTGGACATTTCTTGGGGCAATATGGAAATCAAGCAGTCTTCATAGAGCTGTAGCCCAGGATGCTTTATATTTGGAAGTCCAAACTGCTTGACGCCTGTTTCTTGTTCTTGTTTTATTTTTTCCTGTACAGAATGTCCAGGGTGAACATACTTAAGGAAAACTCTAAGTATTTGCCTACATAGCAACCTGTCCTATATTTAGTCCTACATGTGGAGATCTGGAATTACAGAGCAAATTGTAACTGAATTATAGAACTCAGTTTATAGCATTCATCCATGTGATAGCATTTACATTTGAGACTTTGATCCTGCATTTAACATGAAAACTGTTGATACAAGAAGAAAATAGAACTATGTTTTAAAAATATTCTGACTTCACATATATCTTTCTTTCTTTGTTTCTCTCTTGCTTTCTATAAAACCTTCCTTGTATCCAGCTTAAATTCAGAAAGTGAAAAATATATCAAGATAACTGTATTGTTGTGTTGAAGTGGGGCTGTAATTCTATAGCACACATCTGAGGACTATATGAAGGGTTTTATAATGTTTATTTCAAATATCTTTTGCAGTTTGTTTAAAGGCATTTAAACAGAAAGATAGCACTTCATGCCAGTGTGATGTACTTGTCATGTGCAACAATATACTCTCAGCTCATAAGAGCAGTCATAGAAGACTTTGTGGCTGAAAAAAAGAGCAGCATTTAGCATTTTACTTCAGCCTAGTAGCAATTGTGTGAGTCCTCTACTCTTCGCTAAGTTTTTCACTGTGTAAAACTATGGATTCAAACGGGGCTTAAATTTCACCTTTCTATTTGACTAAACATACTGAATTATGGTAAGAAATCAGGCCAAGGAGACTGGCATCTTGACACAGGAACATTTTGGTGCAAAATGATCTTCTTGGTAAAGTACATGTATGTACAGAAGTCGCAGATCAAAAACTCTCCTTGTTTTGTGCACTTATTTTGCTGTAAACTCGAATGACAATTTTTTTCCCCTTGCAGGGGATTTTCCTTCCTATTCCCATTTTATATGAATTGAGCTTTTTACCTGTTTAATATTTGTTTCTCTGATGTCTAGACAATTTCTCTTATACTTCAAGTCCTACCATGTTCTATGACAAGTCCTTCCTAACAAAGCTGAAATTGCAGTCTCAGTTGTTCTTGCTGTTGTACATAAGTTGTCTGACAGAATAGCTTATTGTGGGGAAAATGCTGACTTAACAGAATTTAAATCATTAATAATAACTGAATTAAAATCTTCTTCCTTAGGAGACTTACCTCTCTTAACTCCTATTTCCTAATAACCTGACCACCAGGTGGAAGTTTGGTAGTCATTTCCAAGTTACATTGACACCAATTTTCCTTCCTTTTAGATCCTAATAGGGAAGTAGTGATCCCAAAGCTTCTGAGCATCACATTTACCACCTGATTAATTTTATCAATTGCCTGCCTGGAGACCTTAAGCCTTCCTAAGTTAATTAGAGAACCTGATGACTAATCCTCTTTATCGCTGGCTCAAGAGCTTACTGAGAGAGAACCAATCAGCCTGGATGCCTGTAATATCATTTTGATTCCAAGATTGCCTGCCTTTTATGAAATTCTTTTCCATGGAAAGTACCAATTCTCACCTGTATCAGTGTGAGACAACTTGGAGGGGCAGAGACCTCAGACAGAAGTCTCCTGCCTTGGATTCAATACCCACGGTTTCTTCAATACAGAGAGAGAGATCAAGTACACCCAGATGTAAGGGAAAAATAACTCATTACCAAGAATAAATGCTAATAACAATACTGATAAAACTGCATTAAACCAAAGATGAGAAACTTCCCAAGCCCTGCCCACCAGACCAAATCCAGATGTCAGCCAACCTCTCCCTTCCAGAAAAAATATACATGGCCAGAGAACAGAGACAAGATGGCCACCCCTCCACATAGTTCACTTCCCACATGTCCAGAAAACCTGTCAGGAACACTTGGAGAGCCATCACTGGAGTGAGGCTGCAGTGGTGGTACAGACAGGTGAAGCAGGGCTGTGAACCGCCCCCCCCACAAGACAACCACTGGATTCAGTAATGAGACTTGGTTGTTGCAATTTCAATGTCCATCAGTCAAAGAGGGCAATCCAGATCTGTCAAGGTGGTGATGGAAGCCCCCAAACTCCAAGTTATATACACTCAGGTCCAGGTGCGAACACCTCCGGTACCTCCCCTGGGATGGAGAGTTATACAGTGGGTGATGTAACACTGAATCATGAGATACTTCAGGAGTTTTTGACACTTTCTAAGAAGGTGCAGCTGTCTCTTACTGCCGTGCAGCTGAGTCTGCCATCGCCCATTATGGCTCATCAACAAGAGATCAATACCTTCAGGCATGGTGTGATAGTTCTGGGGAGTTATCACAGCTGGGTCATCCATGCAAGGAAAAAGAAACCCTACCCTAGGTTTTGCCTCTTCCCTTAACTTGTTTAACACCCAGCTTGCAGCCTGAGGATTCAGATATGCACACCTTCAGCCTCTGGTGTGGGTGGCCACTCTGCACATTGTTAGCAAGGCGCTCTGTTGACTGAGCCATGAGCACCAACAGTCCAGTCTCTTACAGCACCTGGGTAGTCACTGCAGGTGGTCAAATGTTTGACTCATTATTCACTAGGAGTTCAGTCTCCTTAAAGAGGGAAAAACACCAAAAATCCAAAAAGATTTATTTGGAGAAAAGAGAAAAGAAAATGAGGATCTAGAATTTTTATGGAGGTCAGGACATAATCTTAAGAAGATGAGTTACACGTGAGAAGAAAAAAGTTTCATTGTTTTACAATTACAGGACTTGGAAAACAATTTATAACATGCAAGTGCTCCACAGTCCAAAGTCAGATTGCACTTGTGCAAGGTGACCTCTCTGATACTGTACCCCTTTTTTATTATGCAGACATGAATCCTAATTGTTTAATAGCCCAGGGAAGTAATAAAATGCCTCTTTGAAACTATATGATGAAAATTATTTCTTTCTGCCCAGCTTTCAGTGACATTCCATTGTGTTTGCATATCTTTAGCTTTTAACTGCAATTTCAAAAGGCAGATATTAAAGCTGTCATAATAATTTAATAAAATCTCCAGGTTTCAAATCCATGGTCTGAAGTCCTGAAATTTAAGGGGCATGCTTTTGCCACCTTTTAGCTAAAATGGAGAAGAGTCTTGCTGGAGATCCAGGTGGAGACAAGCCTAGAGGGACAGCAGTTTTTGCCAATACTTCCTGGCAACTGGAGGTAAATCAATGGAAGGGCCGGTCTCTGTGTGCACTTCAGTTAATGTGGTAGTGTGCAGATTTTGTTAAAATTCAGTCTAAGTCAGGGATACAAATGCTGCAGTATCTAACTGCAAATTCTCTTGGACAGCTGAGTGAGGATGCATGGACAAAAAAAAAGAAAAAAAGGAAAGGCATAGTACAACAAAAGGGGTCTCTTCATGGTGAAATCAGGAACAAAGGTTTCTTTGGGATGTGGCACACCAATAATTTCTCCATTAATGCCACATGTGTGTTTTGGACAGGGATGGGCAGCAATGAACTGTCATAAATAAAGTTATAAGACTGTGAGGTGAAACTTGTCAAGCTGCAGCAGCAAAGGGTAACAGTCTCCCCAAGATAATGCTGTCATCTAGGCTCATGTTGATTAGGTGTACTCTGAATTCTGAGTAAAATTTCATAACTTGCATGCAATTCAGATGATCAGACCTTCTTGCCTTTTATTTGGTGTGGTGGGTCTGGCTGAGCCAGAATTTGTTGCCCCATAAGAGGCCTCACAGTACTGCGCTCTGCATTGGTGTCGATAACACACCCATATTTTGGCTACCACTGAGCGCAGCACTCGCTGTTCAGTCAAGGGCAAGGTCCTGGGAGGGGACACAAATAGGCCAGTTGACCCACACTGACCAAGGGGATATTCCATACCATATGATGTCAACCCAGATATAAAAGATGGGGCAACAAGCAGGAATGGCAGGCACTCATTGTCTCCGATGGCTGTCTGGTAACCTCCAAAACATGTGTAGGGGCCCTGCTTCTCAGAGACATGGCCAACCATCGCTGCACATGGGAAGCAGAGATTAATTGCTGCTTCTGCTTTGCACGCGTGCACCCTGCTTTGGCTTTTGCTTTTGCTTTCTGTATAAATATAAAATGCCTTAACGCAACCCACGATTTCTGCTGGTTTTTTCGTTTCCACCCTTATTCTCTCCCCTGTCCAGCTGGGAAGGGGAGTGATAGAGTGGCTGGGTGGGCACCTGGCATTCAGCCAAGGTGAACCCACCACATTTGGTCACCCCTCAGGCTGAAGGGGAGTCTAGACAATGGACTGCAAAGAATACTCAGAAATAACAGCTAAGATGTACTGTCAGTAACAGACACCTCTCAGCTAAATCCATTGGTTGGTTATGTTAGCATGTACCCTCTAGCCTGGGGAAAAGCGAAATCTGATACCACAAAACACTAGTGATTTAAATACTTACATCACAGTTGGCTTGCTTCAATGCAAATGAAACTATATCACTTTCCCTCCCCCATCTGTCCCCTCAATGGACTGAAAACTGAGCAGATTCAACAGTTCATAGACCAGTTCTGAGGCTCTATGGTTTGAGAAGTATCTCATGCCCCCTCTTGCTGTTTATTGGGAGATCTGTCTTGCCAAATGTAACCTGAGATCCTAGAAACACAGGAGATCAAGTAAAAGCCAGTGTTGAGCACACATCTATCTGTTTCAGAGTCAGAAACTCTCAAAACAGTCCTGGTTAACAGAAACAATAGATCATAACTTGGCAGTTGAACCTAGACATTTTCTAAGATAAAATTGCTTGCGGAACACAACTTAGGGAGTGGTTTTTGTTCTTTGAAGGCTTGAGTTTGAAAGCTAGTTAGCTTTTATCAACAAAAGAGACTATGATGTCATAGAAATAATCCTGTGACTTTAAAAATCACTTTTGCAAGCGTAGCACTGATTTTCTATAAGTTGTTTAGCCCCATATTTCTACTTGCAAGGGCCATTTGGAATCTGAAATCTGTTTTTCCCTGCTAAAATGAATATTTATTGATACAACCCTATATTCCTAAATTTGTTGCTGAAGCATCAAAATATTTCTAATGAGACTTTAAATAACTGTCTCTCATGACACAAACTTTAATGTATATATCAAATTGCCTAAGTATGAAAACAATATTCTAAGCAAAACCAAGCAACTTCTTCCTCTTCACTTCCTAAACAAAGATTGTAACGTGGTGCTGCAATGTAATGCAGATGCCCAAAACTGCTCCTAAGTCTTTGCAGTAAGGTGCCTTTACTGTGCAGGAAGAAGTCAGCTCTTTTGTACTTTTGATAAATTAAGGAATGTATACTTTTCTCTATGAAATTAATCCCAGTCTTCACAAGTACTTATAGAAAGATGTTAATGCTGTAGTTTTGTCATGCTGCTTGAGTTCTCCCATTATCATTGTAAAAGATGCCGACAGGCTGGGAGTAGGAAGGTGTGTGGCTCACTAGAAACAGGATTCCCTGAGGGGGTGGCCAACCATGAAGCCACACAAAGAATGGCTGATGACCTTTGCAAAGCAGCTGAATTGCTTGGGGAAAGCCCCGTTCCCTGTTCAACCAGGGCTGGTGTGTGGGCCTGGAGAGGGGGGTGGGGAGTGGGAAGCATGGGCCAGAAATTTGGGTTTTTTACTTCATTTCTTCCCTGCCTTGGGAGGGGTGTGGAAGGAAGTCTTTGCATTCATTTTTTGCCGATTCCACATGCCTCTGGTCCCATCGCCTTTGGTACTCAGCTTTTGCCTTGCTGGGGCTCACAGTAGTTGGAGGGTCTCAGCTTGCTCCCCAACCCCACACATCCTGTGCCGTCTTCTCTGCGGACTGCTACCTCTGCCTGGGCTTGCTCTGGACTCATCAGAGGACAGCACCGTCTGCAGAGGAGCTCCTAACCTCTCACTCTGGAATATAGTGAGAGGGTTCTTGCGTTGCCCACGGGAAAGGTTCCAGACTGTCTCTGCCGTTGCCTCATTGCCACTGTCACATGGGCTGTGGATCTCGGCACTGTGCCCTTGGCTGTCACGTCACCTCCAGAGGCACTGCCATTGTCACGTGGGCTGTGGATCTCGGCACTGTGCCCTTGGCTGTCACGTCACCTCCAGAGGCACTGCCATTGTCACGTGGGCTGTGGATCTCGGCACTGTGCCCTTGGCTGCCCTTTCACCTCCAGAGGCGCCCGGATGGCTCCGCAGGGTCTGCCTCGCTGGAGCCACCACCGCCCCTGCTGGCTGTGCTTGTAACTGCGCCAAAAGGGAAAGTAGGACTTCATTCTTTCAAAGTTTCAGTTGCGATGTTGTTGTTTGTTCTGGTTTTTTTTTTTTTTTGTGTGTGTTCTGTATGTTTTACTTAAGAACTGTAATTTCTTTTTTTTTTTCCTTTTTTTTGCCCCCCTACATTTTTTGCCTGAAGGGCTCTTAATTTCAAAGTTATAATAATTTGGGGGAGGGAGTCTTCTTTCTATTCCAAGGAGGTTCCCACCTACCTTGGCAGATATTTTTCTTTCTTAAACTAAGACAAATTTCAGGGGTATTTTGGAATATACTTATTACTACAGGGATCTGAATGGGGAAAAAACTAATGCACAAAATTAAGTCTGTGATTTCAGGAACTTTCATTACAAACACAAAGGTATTGGCTTAGTTAATGACAAAAGAAAGTCTAATTGCAAAATTTCACAAATACATAAGCTGTTTAAAGTTAAATTTGCACGTACCTAGCTAAATCCAGAATTTTCCACAGAAAATAGTCTTCCATCACCTATAAAACTAGTTTAACCCCAGCAAAATGCTGCTGTCTTTGAATTTATAATAATCTTACCTTTATCACAGTTTTCTGAATTCAGATTTGGTTTTATAAAAATAATCTTTTACTCAAATGTTTTTGCTCTTCTCTAATGTAATTTAGGATTTGAATTTGATCCTGAAACCACACAACTTCAAATGGAAGAATAATCAGTTTTCTATTTTATTTTCTCAGAATTTAGCAAGCTTGGGCAATTTCAAAGTGAACTGCTTTTACAAAACTTTTAAACTTTTTGCTTAGTAATTTCTCATCTTCAATCAGACATTGCAGACTGAGTCACTGAAGTTTTAATTACTTCCAGTAATCTGAAGTACTCCTCTTTGTTTTTCAGGTGTCTTGTGTTCAGCTGCATTTGCTGTCCCTTAAATTTTGCCTTTCACTTTGATAGTACATATTATTCCTTCTATTTCTATTAGTTTAATAAAATTAAAAGGATTTAATGTATTTCTCACCTTCCATTTTCCACTGCTGTATAATATATACTTACGAGAAATCCTTTTCTATTCTCTCTCCAAAAGGTAATGACTATGAGACCAACAGCATCATGAAAAAGCCAACAAGCTTGAGTTTTATTAATGAGTAACCGGCTTTTTTCTGAGAAAGACTTATTGTTCAGTAGTTTGATATTGTTATTATTCCTCTTGAATTCTCTATAGACTTATTATTAGGCTGATTTCTCAAAGTTAGTTCAAAGAAAGGATCATTCTTTTGAAAAACTGTGCATGTAATCTGAGTTTTGAGGGAAGCATTAAGGAAACATATAATGGGATTACACTGGGGACATAAGGAAGTATGAGGAAGAAAATAATGATAAGATTAAGAGTTAGACAGCAGCCAGAAAATGTAAGTGTCTCTTTATTTTAGCTAGATCTTCATTCAAGTCTGGAAATCACCAGTGATGTGTAAAATAGTAAGGAAAAGAGATGGAGAGTTTGTGGGCATGGACAAGTTTCTCCTACTGTGTTCTCCTGTGTGAGGAGTTCAGCCCAGTTCAAAAAGCACAGCATCAGTTAAATCCTCGTCTATCGCTGTGATTGTCCCCAGACAAATTCCTGGGGCTACTATGCTTGCAATAGCAGCTGATTCATTCTACCTGAACAAGTGCTTTTTCTCACCAGAAGGGTTGCCCTCTTTGAATGCAAGCATGTCAAAATAGCTCTCTTTTTCTACATGATAAACTCTGTTATACATCTATCCTGCTGTTTGCAGACATCCTTAGGGCATTTGAACTGTACAGTGGTGAAACAAATCTAGGCAGTTGGAAAATCACTCACAGACAATTCAGTGAAGGTAATGAACATGTGGATGGATGCCTTTTCCTGGCTGTACCCAAACACACAAAGTACAATATTTCTCAGTGGATAGAGACAATGTTTCTATAAATTATTCATGTGATGCAAACACTTACTGGGTTGTAAATACTTTACAAAGAAAGCACTAATGCCTATCGGTGGCTTCCATTTAATAAAGTTCTGTCTCTCAACTCTTCTATAAAGGCATTACCATGTTTTCTCTATTTGTCAAGAGAAAATACCAGTATTTTCGGAATGAACTCTGATTGAAAACTGAAACTAAGACTTGCTTAACTGATGCATTGTATCATGGTAAAAATTATGTAATTGATGCATTCTATCATGACATATAAATATGAAAATCTTATATATTAATTTGTTCCATAGGAAAAAATCCTTCACACTATCTATGAAAATCATGCACTTTGTGAAAAAACCTTGTACAGTAGAACCAATTATGCACAGAGAAACAGTTCTGACATAAAATATTGATCAGTCCCATTTATCCATCATTCATGCTGAATGTTAATTGGATATATCTGGAAAAAATTACTGTATCTGAATCTGGTATCTTTACTAATAACATTATGTAGCTCTAAAGCTTAGTCATTCTTAATACTCAGGCCTCAGATAGTCTCCCCATGGAAATGAATTTTGACCTCCAAGGATTAGTAGAGACTCTGAGTGTTAACTAATGACAAAGTACAATTAATGTATGTTCTATTTGATGTGTTTCCCAGTTCTTTCTTAGAATTCAAATAGTTTTCTCATACTTCAATGCAGCAATCTATACTCAGCGAATAAAAAATTCTAAATCCAATGCTACTATGAAACCATTATAGAAGGAAATCTTCCTTCCACTTCAGAGAAAGGAAAAAAGTTTCACCTGAACACCATTTAAGATTCAGATAAATTATAGACATATTTTATGATTATTACATTTCCATAGCAGACACACAGAAATGGTGGAACAAGATTTGGATCAATTTTTTATATCGCCTTCTTGTATGTATGTACTTTATTTCTTTATCACATAATCACATGATAATCTTCCACAGAAGTGCCTCATTCAAGATGAATGGAGACTGTGGTATGGAATGAATCATAGCCTTATAAAAGCTAAGGTTATTAGACAGACGACTGTTGTTTTCTTTGTTAGAAATCTGGGACATGTGTCCCCATAAAGTGTGAATTTTGTGGTTTTAGTAATATTTTGGGGTCTGGACGTAAACTCCAGCATTATATCAAGTAGATGATGGGTGTTTCTTATTTTCCTGCAACTTAGCCTCTGAAATACATGAAATCTGTTGATAGGGTCTTATAAAAATAAATTGATTGATTTTTGTAGAGCATTCATTTGAATTAATATACAGTGGAGAACTCTAGATGGAAGTGATTAGTTCTGTATTTACTTCAGAAGTTTGAAGTAATACATGGCAATGCATGCTCACTGAGGATAAAAACAATTTTAAATGCTGTAATAGCTCATTCAGTGCCATTATTTACTGTGTGCCCTGAATGAAACAGGAGTTCTGTGGAAAGAGCAATGTGTAGTCAGAAACTTGAAAACTGTGTTAGTAAACACAGGGGAAATTAAAGTTGACCAGATCATCTGACTGAAGTTGACTCACATCCACCCACCATGCTTTACAGAGAAAGCAAACATATGCTTCTTTGAACTCATGCATATATGAATATCTTTAGTGTTCTCTTATATAATTGGCTCCACAATCTGCCAACCAGTGTAGTAAAATTCTCTGCCCCTTTAGCAATTTTAACAAATGAAGCAACAAAGATTCTCTTCATAGATGACAACAGTTTATATTCAGAATTCTGAATTATGTAGTGCCTTCTCAAATTGTATTACATCTTCAGTCTGCCTACCACAGAGTCTCCTTACACAGTTTCATTCATTTCACTATCACACTTGGGTTTTTTTCCCAGACATATGATATTGACAAGTATGACAAGATTTTGTCTTATGCTTCTTCCAACAGATGGTTTCTGCTTTTCACAGAAATTCTTAATTAATAAATGCACATTTTCTTATCAGGTTTCTTTTCTTCTATATTACTCTTCTTGAAGAATCTTCTTTCCTCCTCCTATGACATCCTTATTCTCTTTCATATTATGTTGGCCTGTAGCACTCGTTTGTGTGCAGCTCACTCCTGAAAACCAATAAATAGGTTATTTCATACTACAGAGTTATAAAGAAAAACCTAATCTGTATTAGCAAATAATTTCTAATACGGACTTATTAAAGTGTCTTAATGAAATCTAGATATATCATAGCTATCCCAAATCTCAATCTATAAAAATACCTGCAACAATTTTGCAGAGAAAATTATTGGATAAGTCTTGCACAGTCTATCTGCTGTAAATTCAGGTTTTATCTTATCCTTTATGCTGGGGGGGGAAAAAAAAAAAAAAGAAAACTCTACAAAATAACAAAACCCAACAGCACAGGACCTATAAAAATAGTTTCCTAACTATTTTAAACTCTACTAACAATCTTACTTGAGTCTTAGTGCAATTGATTTGACATTTTTTTTCATGCTATTTTAATGCACATGTATGTGCCTAATGTACTGGTGTGTTCCATTACAGTCTCTTCTATTTACACCTGATTCTCTTTCATAAAATTATAACCTATCCTTTGCCTATTTATACTGCATGCATTTCCTTGAAAGTAACCTTGACAAAAAGAAAACAAGAGAAAAAAAGCCATAAGCAGCGTTCTGGTGAGTTCTATGTCTGACTGCTTTGCTGACTCTAATGTTGGCTTGATTTCATTAAATGGAATGTTTTGGTAGCGGTTGTCTAAGGGTCAGTTTGCTGTAGGGCTGTCCTGTCCTTTTAGATGGCATTTAATTTTCAGTTGCATAAAAATGTTCTGCCTCTGACAGGGTGTTCTACAAATGCCTTATGACATCCATCCTCAATGTCTTTTATGGCAAAGCAGTGCCTGGATTCCCTATGTCTTTATTTAATAGACTGTAAAATATAAGCAGTGTGTTCTATCCTCTATGTGTGTTTGCATGTTTATAAATACAGATCAGTTCATTTCTTATTTCTCTGCAAGTCAGAATTTAAATCTCATTCTGTTTTTTATATTCTGATGCACACATCTGCAGATGAAGTCACGGCACCTTTCCTCACCCTCTTTTCACTTATTCCAACAATTCACAGTACTTGCTTTCTTGTTTAAGCATATAAAGTTGTAAGATACAGTCCTTATAATATGCTGCATTATTTAATCACTCCTTACTGGTTTTATATATCACATATTAGCAGTGGTGGCAATGCCTTACTGTGAAAATTACGTATGGATAGGTCTATAGGCTGAAGAAGCTACAATATAAAAATACATTTTTATATACAAAATTCTGTAAACCAGAATGTCACTTTCTTTTCCTCATGTGACAAATCACTGTTTAGAAGGCCAAATTTGTATATTTGTTGTTATTTCCAGAAAAAAAACCTGTACCAGCCTTTTACAAGCTACTTCAAATTAACTGTGTAAACTATAAAATAATTTCATGGAGAGGATTTATTTTCCTATCCACAAGAAAATAAACATTGATAGAGAAAAAATTTCAGTTATACTTTTGAAAGTTTTGTTCTTTTACTTGCAGGCAACTAGAAAACATTCCATTTGAATTGTCTAGAATATCTGAAGATATTTTTGCAGAGATATATTAAATCAAGAGGTTAGCTCTCATTCTGTCTTTAATAATAATTAATTTTATGGTATTGGGAAAAGCTGGATCACTCAGTGCCTATTCAAGGCTCAAACCACTGCAGTGGGTTAAGACAGTACAATTCTGTTGCCATCTCTCTTCAAGAGCTCACATGCAACAAAATGGACATGAAGTATGCAGATGTACAGCATTTTCAGTGCAAAGTCCAGCAGTGTAGTTAGAATTTTCGCAACAGTGAGTTGGGCTAAACAGGTGGGTACTGCTGTTGAAAACCGCTTACATACTTCATTCTTCAAATATGCATGAATGGGATCACATAATGACAACTCCATGTCTGCAGTTGCATGCAGGTAGTGTCCTTTTAGTTTATGCCATATCTAAAGTAACAGTACCTCGATTTCTATCTCTTCAACTGAAATTTAAGTATTTATAAGAGGGGACTCACATTATTACCGGAGATCAGCTGATGGGCAATAACTTACTGAGCTGCTGCAGCTTGATTGGGGTGCACATGAAAGCTCTGCTTCCCTATTTGAAAAACACAGGTAATGTTTCCTCTCCGTTCTCATGAGGACAGTATGGGGATAAAAGTTTGCACACTGCTTCAAAACGTAAACTGCTATGTAAAATGAATCCAGAACTAAAATGATGCCACCCTTTGGAATAGATAAGTGAGCATGTTCAGTCCACCAAAGAAAGCAAAGCAGTCACACACAACATGAATATTTCCTCTCCAAGATGTGAAAAGAGTGGTGTTGACAAAAAGATCAAACATCTACAGCATTAGAAAATACACAAGAGGCACAATACAATAATATCCTTTATCTAATTAAGTGTGTGTGTCTTTAATGTGCTGGTGTGAGCATATGTATGCAGTTGCATAAAATTTCTTAGTAATTTGTTGCTGATAAATTATCTGACAGACAGCTGGAAATTTCTGTGGAAGTGAACTTAACTTCATAGTCATTCTTTGAACAGCACAATTTATTTGTCATTTATCAAAGTTTAATATATGCAGTCTGTCTCGCAAAGAGCAATAGCGAGGAAAGGGGAGTGAGGAAAAAGGGAAGATAGAAGCAGACCATGGTTTATGCTTTTGAAAGTGTCCCACCCTTACTCTGCTTGCTCTGTTTAAAAAAAGAAAATGATCAAAGGACTGAAAGTGCAACATCCTTTGAGAGTTGCCTGGCAAGTACTACATGATGACTAGCTTTTGTGCAGCTCAAGCAGCAGTCTGTTCTGTGCACTATCTGGACTCTCATTATAGCTCATCTGTCAAACCTGCTGCTGTGAAAAGAGCTGGGGTGGAGGTCAACTTGTAAAGCAGCAGCAGCAGCAGAAGCAGAGATGTGCTCCACTCTTTGGTGAGTCAGTTGTCAGTTCTTCTTTAATGTGGTTAATCCATCCTCCAGGACTAAATTGGTGCTGAATGTTGTTTCCTCCTTTGCACTGTGACCTGCCCACAAGAGGTGCTGAAGGAAACCCTTTAATCCCAACGACTCCAGGAACCTGGAACCTTGTGACAGAGTGATGATAAATGGCTATTATTGGTCCTTTGGGGAAATTCAGAAGACTCAGATTTCACGGCAACTTTATTTTTTCAAGATTCCAGTGAAAACAAAGACCAGTATTTGGTACTTGTCACAGTTTTTCAAGGTAGCTTCAAATGCTGACATTAAAGTAATATTTTCAAATCACATAAAGAAAGGAATATATCAACTAATCAGTTCCCATGTGCAAAGTTAAAATATTTTCTCTTCCACAGAGCTTATCCTACCATTGACTGATCAAAATGCTGCTCTGTCCCAGTGGAAGACACCTAGAAGTAAATCTACTTCAAGAGAGCAAGTGTCACCTATTTTGTCATCAAAGCCCTATTCTTGTTCTCTCACTGAGATCAACAGGGGTCAATAAACATCTGCTTGAAGCTGCAAATTCTAAGCCAAAGACTGAAGTATCACCAGTAGTCTGGGTCTTGATTTTTCCATCATCATTCTTTATAGGTTTGGAGGGGTTTGTGTTTTGGATTTGTTTTGTCTTGGGTCCTTTATTTGTTTTTTTTTTTTTTCTTGTAAATAATTGAAGTTTAAATATCCATGGAAGATTCTTGTTTAAGTTATATATGTAGTCAGACTAATAATTTCTTTTAAAAGTTTTGCATGTATTATGGTTTGTGGGGAAAACATATATTACCTATTGACAACTGGGTATTTCTGCCAAAAAATATCTTAATCCCTTGAAGACAGAAAAACAATTTAAACTTCTGGAGAAACCCTGAGGTACTTTGATTGTCAAATGTTCCCTTGGAACTCTGTAAGTTGAGCTCAGAGTTCCCTGTTAGCATTATCTGTTACAGTGATCTCGTTGACAAGATTCTTAAATATTTTTTGTCGCAGATGCAAGGCTGATTCAGTGAGACAAAATCACTTATCATCTTTCTTTCAATGTTACTGAATTTTTCAGAACAATGTTATATAAATAAGGAGTCTTATTTTATCAAGGACCTTGATTTGGCCTAGACTGCAGTTTCAGCCAAGACTCAAGACTTGGTCTATATGACTTACATTTGCCCTCTGCAGATTAAATAGAAAGACAAAGTGATCATGATGGTTTTTGTTAGCAGGGATGTTAGTGAGACACACAACTGGAAACCAAGTAAAGCTATATCCAGATGCTTCCTTTGTCTATGATACTATTAAGAGATAACATGTGAGAACAGCTCGACCTTATCTTCTATTTCATCTGAATAATATGTATGATCAAAAGTGTCTTATATCTAACTCCTGAAAAGGTCAAGGGATCAATATCTCTCCCATTTTCTCATGCCACTTAGTATCTCCAATTGCTAGTTGAAATTTCAGCATGATATTTGCCTAAAATTATCAAATTAAGAGAAATGAAGTTTTAAAGAAATATTGCTTCTTGTAACAGTGACATTTGCTGAAATAATTCTTAAGGTTCAATTGAAAACTATCTTACTCTAAAAGGATGTTTCTATTTTTTTCTCCTTTTTAACCAAAATCAAACAAACAAACAAACAAAAAAAAAAAGTGAAATCTTCATGTCCCATTTGGCTTAACAATTAAGAAAGCACAGTGAGGAAAAAGATGCGAAAAAGGAACTTGAGTTTTAAGACTGCCTTTTGCTAATAAGTTAATTTGGCGAATGTGAGGGAAAACCAGAGATTTTTGGTAAAAGAAAAGAAAGGATGTTTGACTATTTATAGCTTAACCTCTGCTCCAGACCACAGTAGAAACATTTTTAATGGCTCTACACAGAGAGCAGCCACAGCAGGTCTCAGGTGGATGACCTGAGTGCCCCACACAGGTAGCATTTAGCCTGTTCTTTTCCCTTTAGCCATAAATAATTGCAGATTATAAACCTGCTCATAGTCTGACAGTAGGCATAGGTATTATTCCAATTGGAGTTAAGAAGTGGGAACCCCCATTCTCTGAGGAGTACTGCTTTTGGTCCCTGACACTATCACCTCACCCTGAAGGGGTGAAACTGGTCAGAAGCTGGAGCTTTACCACCTTTAGGGCTTAGAATTTATGGCTGAGGTGAATATCATTTTTAAAAAAAATTATTGCAAAAAATGAGATTCCATCACACTAGTATGTTTCACAAAGTTGTCCTGATGTCAGCTAAAGTTTGTCTGAAAAGATCTTTTGGACCTAGGACAAATTTTGTGAGCAAATGCCCACACAAAAATTGCCTTGGAGAATGTTGTTGCAAATTTCTTTCAATTAGGACATGGAAAATAAGGCATTAAGTCCCTTCTGCCCCAGGCACAGATTAGAACCTAAAATTTCATGCATGCTATGAATGTTGGATCCTCTGAAATTGACTGTCTCTCTCAAAACTCTTGAAAGCCTGTTTTGTTCACATCAGGAACAGAAAACAAATGCCAGAACTCTGACATTTATCATAAGATGGAAACCTTGTTTTCCATTCAGCCGTATAAAATACTTCAGGAAAAAGAGAGAACGGGCATTCATCTCTTTTTTTTTTTTTTTTT